>NIUQ01004057.1:0-15365 GCA_002796945.1 Plectus sambesii
CGGTATAAGCGAAATACCGGTATAACCGAATTTCGCTTATACCGGTATTTCGACCGTTTGACACGAAAATACCGGTATAAGCGAAATTTTCTCATTGTTTTCGAAATATTGGTACAAAAAAATAGTCTCCTTTAGCGTTATTAGACGTCAGGAAGCGTAGCTAACATGTATGTTAGCTAGTGAAGTCAGATAATGAACATTGAAGCAGTGTTTTTAGCATACATATGTCACTTAAATCGATCATAATTAATCCATTTTCTGATGACAGGTCTGCCGATTCTATTACCGGTATAAACGAAATTATTTGTATGGGAAGATATGCTTTGGGACCGGAAAAAATTACCGGTATAAGCGAAATACCGGTATAAGCGAAACCGCTATAAGCGAAATTCCCCATGTACAAAACATAGGCCGAAAATTCGGGACCGGCCAAAATTACCGGTATAAGCGAAATACCGGTATAAGCGAAACCGTTATAAGTGAATTCCACTGTATGATATATTTTCATGCATTTGGTCGTTCTATATATTCTTTCGTTTTTCGAAAACTTCGGATTAGTATTTCTCAATGGTAAATGATCGTCGTGGGCTATTTATTTTTTCATTTTGTAACTCTTCCTTTGGGCTACAAACTGAAAAAAGAATAGCCCACGGTGAGTATTTTCCACTAAGATATACTAATTCGAATTTTTCGAAAAATGACAGAATACATCAAACGACCCAATATAATTTGTATTACTCCTCCTCTCTCATAGTATGTACCGTCAGCCGAAGTAATGTCTACGCAAATGTAACCGCAAAATTTTTTATAATCTGCGGTGAAAAGTAGTAACATTTTGAAGTCATTAGTGGACATTTGATGCAAGTATGAGAGCTTTTTGAAGCGTGTTAGGGTAGTCATTGTGTGCGAGTAAGAGCATAAGAACCTTGCAAAAATTTTGCTAGAAAACTTTCGGGTAGAAGCAAGGACTTTAAAAATTGGCGTCTCGAGCGAACTGCGTGAATCTTTATGACCTGGTAAGCAAATCATAAAGCTGTCGCTAATAGTTTAGCTGCTTGCCGTAGATTTCCATCTGTAAAACATTAAGCGCAAAATGTACAGTGGAATTCACTTATACCGGTATATGAGGGACCGATCAAAATTACCAGTATAAGTGTAGTACCGGTATAAGCGAAATTATTTGAATGCGAAGATGAACTTTGGGACCGACAAAAATTACCGGTATAACCGAAACCGTTATTGGTGAATTCCACTGTAGTTAAAATAACTCAGAAATTTCGCGAATGCTTCGCAAAGCGCGCTTCCTTTTGTGCCAAGCACGATTACATCACTGGTTTTGGTGACGAAATCTTACTTCCAAAGAGATAACGACAGTCAGTGGACAAATGTGTGTGCCGTTTCGTCTCCTAACTTGAGCGTCTTATCTTTGCAACTTAAGAACTTTCATAGCGTACCTGCTCCATGATCAACGTACAAGAGGAAGTCGTAGCGTCAAAGCATTCAGTCTATGCTCTGACTGGTGTGCTGCTGAATAGTGTAGTGACTGTCTACGTACGGCATACTTGAATTTTGCATTTTAATTGCCAAAAATACCACCACTCGCTGAAGAATGGACAAAAAGAAGCTGACGGCAATCCAACAGCATAATGCCAAGTTGGTTGACAACATGGCTCCTCTTCTTGTAATCGATAAGTTAACAGACGCTTTGTCAGTGGCTGATGTGGAAAAAATAACGGTAACACCATCACAAATAAAGCATGCAGCTTTATATTAATTGCCGAGAAGTTCAGGAAACAAAGGGACGTAGGGAGCAAGTCCGTGAACTGATCGCCATCCTCTTCAGAAAAAGAGACGTGCTTCAGCTGTGTGAAAAATTTCTTGCTGCCTTGGATGAAGTAGACGACACCCACAAGTCAATTGCTGATGATATTCGCTCGACTTAAAAAATTCAGTATGACTATCTTTTTGTTGCAAAACGTGGAGACACTATGATTGCATTAATTGTTGGACGATGGTGCCATAGTAGCTTACTTATGTTCTGTTCCGTTTTTGTATTTTCTTAATGAATGTGTATTCTAATTTGCAATGTTTATGTCTAGCTCAAGTTAGTCATCGCATGATTTTCTATGAGCCGAAAAAATTCAACAGTTGTTTTCTTTCGACAATTTCAGAATGATTCCCAATCAAAATCTAAAGACGAACTTGAGAAGACGAAGGAAATGAATATGAATGAAGAACAAAAGCAGTCCTCTCAGAAAGTGGAATCCATGTGAGAATTATTAATTCAACATAATGTATATCCAGGAACAACTGGTTACACCATTTACACATTAATTATTAATCGCTATAGATGACAACAAATATTGCTACTATAGTCACCTAGTGAGAGAACATTTTAAGATACTAGTGAGTTGCCAGGACTCCCTCGTATCGGGTATTTCGGTTATTTCTTTGAAGACGTCGCCTTAGGCTCAGTGCACCTCTGTAAATTTGTTGTCAAATTAGTTATAAACGCGTTTGAATCTGTTCAAGTTCTTCAAGGGCTTGGCACGGGCCGATTATGTCTTCTTTATTATGACTCAGAACAATTCGATTGGTCGCGCCTGTAGGATATTTGAGTCATTTTCCCTTTTTCTAAATAACTGATTCCCGCGGACATATGTTTGGATTTCATAGGTTCAGTGAAATGCGAGCTTGCGAGGTCAGGCCAAAACAGGATGTCTTCGATTTTGTAGTTACTGTTGTTGAAAGGAATGAACCCCTTCCAGATACATTCCTACAGTTACAGATCGCCGTTAACTGTGCCCCGAAAAAGCGCAAATCCGAGCAGTTGCCTTTTTCGTCGATGGCCTGCAAGACCATCGCTTTTGGGAAAAATTTGGTATTTATTTTAGTTTGCTTGGACGAGGAAACATTGTTAGTAGTAGCTATAGATGCGTCGGTCCATGATTTTTGAGGTCGGTCCCGGTCCCGGTCCGGTCCCGGTCCGGTCCAGGCTAACACTAAGTACCGCGGTCCACGGGCCGGTCCAGGCCAGAGGCCAATTTTTAAGATTTCTTAGTCACATAAGACGTTTGTTGCTCATGCGAAACTTAATTTTCTACAACTTATGCACGTTTTCCTGCAGGGTGACATTAAAGTTCGCGCGATTTTTTCAAAATTAATTTATTAGAGCGAAGAGCATTATGCTAATATTTTGCATAAATACGATTTCATAGTATTTTTATTACTCTTTCAGGTTATGACAATTATACAACTTGATATGGAGTGCGTGGAAAGTCCTGTAATAGAGGTTAAATAATATTTTTTCCTTTTATTCATCTAATTTGAAAGAAAATAAAGCTGAAGTATGCTAAATCAGAGTGTTTAAAACCAACATCTAAAGACTTATCTCGAAATTTCATCTTTAACATGAATAAGAGCATTTTAACGATGAAATGTTTGACCCTCGTTTGGTCGCAACTAATTTTCGTGGATTTCTTCCCATGCTGTGAGCAAATGGTGCTTCAGAGATTCGGTTCCTTTGCAATGATTTTCCTTGGATTCAAGAGTACTCAGGCGACAATGAACCGATTTCCTAGCAGATGTCTGCGCCATCTTACAGAACAAAAACTACTCAAGCATTTTTTTAGGAAATTTCTTCGATTTTTTAGCCAAAAACGGATGTCTGGCATATTTTCTAGACATAATTACATCGGAATCTGCTGTGTCGGTTATGTTGGGGCTAAAATTCCAAGCAGAAATATCCCGAAAAATTGGATTTCTTAAGCGCGATTTGCTCGCAACATGAGAAGAAATCCACGAAAAACAATTGCGATCGAACGTGGGTCAAGCATCTTATCGTTGAAATGCTCTTATTCGTGCGAAAGGTGACATTTTGAAATGAGTCCTTAGATGTATGTTTTAAACACTCTGATCAATTATATTTCAGCTTTGCTTTCTTTCAGATTCGTTGAATAAAAGAAAAAGTGTTCTGTAACCTCTGTTACAGAACTTTCCACGCATCCTGTATTTTCAAAATGGTTTCCTTAACTCTCACTACACTACTTTAACAAAAATCTCTTTTTGCAATAGTCTCAAGAGCATTTCAATGCATTTGATGCAGAACAACTCTCGAAATACACAACCAAATTCAAGTAATTCGTTTCAACTTAAAAGAGCTCTATTTAACTTAAATTTTCATTTTCAATCAAAAAAATTCGATCAGAATTTTCCACTTTACAGCCTTTAGATGCAAAAATTTTGCGTCTTCACGCATTTGTAGATCATTAGTCTGCTAATGATTAAAATGCGTAAAACGCACGAAGGCGCACAAATATTGCATCCCGTTTAAAGCCTGTAAAATGAGCTGATGTGATTGGATTCATAAGATTTAAAGACAAAAATTTAAGTCATGGAGAATTCTGCAAGATGCAACAAACCGCATTCGATTTGGTTTGGTATTACCAACGTTATTTATCGTCAAACCTGCGTTAACTGCTGTTGAACCACGCGCTAAAATTGACTCTTTTGTTATAGTAATGAATTTAGACTTAAAGAGGACATTTTAGAGACGTTTAGTATAATTATTGTCATAATCCACAAGAGCAATAAAAATATTATTATATAGTAGGTTTGCGAAATAGTGACATAATATTCGAGAACTGCCTTTAGGGCATTATAAAGTGAATGACGCGAGCACAGCGCTGTAAATTTAATACTGAAATAGGATGCGGTAGCTTATGATGCGCATGTTGTAGCGCAACCCTGGACCGGACCGAATTATGCTCGGTCCAAGCTACTCGGTCCAGTCCAAAGCTCGGTCCACGAAAAAACGGTTCGGTCCCAATCCTGTCCAGTGCACCAAGTGCCAAAAGTGCTCGGTGCACCGAGTAATTCGGTACACGGTCCAGTGGACCGACATATCTATAGCTTGTACCAACTGAAAATGTTGTCGACATTATGCAACTAACAAGAATTTCTGGGGATTTACTAGATATATAAGATAAACTGAACTGCACTCTTTAATCGCTGCTAGTTTAATGTAATTGGTTCCTTTCAAACGACAAGAAGCGCATCAATTCCAGTCAGCAGTTTAAATTTGGGCACACGGCTTTATGATATTCATGGTAAAAAGCGTTTGCATGGGTGTTCCACAAAAGAAAATGTACTCAGGTGGCATAAATGAACAACAGTAATTCCTAAAAAAAAATTTGATATTAATAAGTGCAGACTGCTTGAAATGCGTGAATTGTATTGCATTTCAGAAGCACATCAGGTGGACAGAGCGCACCTGGAGCAGCAGGAGAACAATCAACACATAACACTCCCATAAAACCGCCACTACCCGATCTTAGAAATGAAGGTGCATCCCCGGTGGAAGAACTCGACGCCTCTTTGCAAATGAAAAGTATCCTGTTCAAGTTTGATCACCTGCCCGAGGATAAAGTGTCTAAACTAAAGAAACCTCTCCCTCCTAATCTTTCGAATGAACTTAACGAAGTTTAAACTGTGTTCGCGAACATTGAAATGCAAGATCTTATTAACAATTACATGTCAAAGGTGCTACCCGATGCCACAATAAAGAAAATTAAAAAAGTAAGCATCCTTAGATGAACGATATATTCAATCCTCTTAGCCTGTTGATTCTAAATGTGTGCCTGTCATTTTTGTTCTATAAAACGTATTCGCAAGCGTTGTTATTTCCAGGCACGAACCTTGTTCTTGTTTTTTTAAAAATCAGATACCATTGGGAATTCGAAACCGTCTTGTATACTACACTGTGTCGCTCCCCAATAGCTTATCCACTACAAATATGAATAGAAGACATGTTGATATCTAATTATTACAGGAAATTGACAACAGTAATGGAGCATACGAACTGTGCGAATCGTTGAAGAAAAGCAGCATTTTCACTTTGCTCACGTTCTTCAGAGGCCTCGAGAAGACTGGTCAAGACCATCTTTTCTTCTCATTCGGCACTGGAGCATTGTTCAGCGAACTGTTATCGATTCTTGACAATACTTAATTTATTGATTGGATGTTGAAGTGCTAGTTTTATGGGTTTGAAAGTAAAAACCAAGAGATCAAAGGTGAAAGCACTCGCTTGTGAGCAGTGTTGCAATAGTTGAAAAAATGAATATAGTTAGTACTAAATTGAATTTTTAAATTAACTAGTTAATAACAATAACAATTTAATAACATAACTAGTACTAAATAGCAATTTAGTACTAGTTATTAACTAGTTAATTTGAAAAAAATTCAATTTTTTTTCAGATTTTATTTATCAGCTGATGGTAGCAAATAGTTGTAAAATAGTACTATTTTGCTAAATAGTACTAGTTAAAAAAGTAGAAAATAGTTAGTACTAAGTACCAAATAGCAATTTAGTACTAGTACTAAAATGAATTAAATAGTACTATTTGCAACACTGCTTGTGAGTGCTACTGCGTCAGCCTTCGCGTTTATACATTCTTTCAATCATTATTAAAAACTAGGAAGTATCTTCTACGTTGTGTGTGACGCACTTCAAGTTATGAACGGATGTTTATTAACGATCGAACAAGCGTATTGTACTACACCACATACAGCAAGTGCCCTAATGTTAGTGGGCAGCGCGCTTGCTAATAAGGAAGGTTCTTCAACTCGAAAGTAAGTTTTTTTTATTTTGCACGAAAGTACCTTATGAAAAATGGTATCATGGGTCGCGATCCTAGCTGCTGAATCCACTTCTCAAGCGAAGTTGGATATGGTGATTCAAGAAAATATATCCAACAGCGATGTACCATATATACAGTATGTCTAGAATGTGTAGGTAAAAATTTCTCATACTCTATCAAACTTGTATGGAGAAAGTTGCCGAAACTATGAAGAGTAATAATGGAATTTGATACAGAAGTGCTCAAAGCACATGACAATCTCACAGTGAGCGCATCGTATAAAAGGGCTCTCTCCACAGTGGGCGCATTTTTCATTAGGGAGAATGCAGTTGCTGTGGAATCTTTCTTTCAAGCACTATTACACTGGAGTAATGAAATTTTGTGACGCCGTGTCCAAATAGCTTGTTTTATACCATGCGTATAAGATTAAGTCCTTGAAACGCGCAGATAATTGATTATCTGTTAAAGATGGATGATTTAAGATATTATCGCATTAGAAAAGGTTGGCGTTGAAATTATCAAGCAAGTTTCCATCAGAAATTTTTCTATCGATCAATTCATTTTGCAATAATGTTACAATACTTTTTGGAATTATAGACATTTGACAAATGTTATGCAAAGATCTGAAAAAGTATAAAGATATAAAATCAAAATTTATCTTGCTTGCTTGCAAAAGCTACACAAATTAACGGGTAGGAAAAAGCCAAATGATGTGTTTTTTATGTGATTTTCATGTGCTTTCAGCACTTCTTTGTCAAATTCCATCAGCGGTGAGCGGCAGCGCACTGCCTCGTTCTATTTACTTTTCTGGCGCGCGCATTTTTCCGCTAGGAACAAAAGGTTGAAGTTGGGGAAAGCACTTAACGGATTTCAAAGATCTTTATTTTTCTTCGTAGTTGTTGGCAATTCTTTCCATAGATATTTGATATAATTTTAGAAACTTTTATTACCAATTTTTCAGCATAATGTACATATATCGTTTTTGAACTTGCACTTTCGAACCATTGAGTTCAACTTCGAAGCACATTTCCAAGCTTTAGAGTGAATTTGGCAGCTAGGATCGCGCCCCATAATATCATTTGTCATAAAGTACCTATGTGCAAAGTTTCAGGAAAATTCTATTTCGAGTTGGGGAACGTTCTTTGAAAGCACAAATAATCGAGTGAAATTAAGTTTCAATTAATTGGCTGAAGGCGGGCAAAACATAAATTTTTTTCTGAACGATGATTGGTAGTTCGTTCCTTCTACAGAGTGATATTCATCTTCCTTCCTTCCTTCCTGCATAATTTCCAGAACGTGGTCATGAACCTAAACTTTCAGCAGTTTTAGCATGTGACTAATAATTTAATCTGCTAACTATGCATAATAAGTAACAGCAAATTTAGTGGTGTAGACAGCAGTTTTATATATTCATTTAATTCCAACACTACGAAGATATACATGGTGTTCCTAACTATATTTCCACTTATTGAGTGGGTTGGTGTAAATTTTTGTCTTTCAATCCCCGCCCCGAGAGAAGCTTTTTGAAATAAAAATGAATGCCTCAAAATCTACGGATATCCCCTAATTTTGGGAGTATCTAGAGGGCGAAAAAATTTCCCAAAATAGGTTTTTGCTTTTATCTTTGAATGAAATTTAGGCAGAATTGTAAAATATTTACACACTTAAGCAATATTAACGGTGAGACCTTCAAATGAATATTTTTTCACTGTCAGCGCATGTAGTTTTGGCTACCGGATTTTCTCGTAATAAGGCCCCCCGGGGCGTAATTTCGGAGTTAAAAGTATTCGGTCAACAGCTCAAACCCTGTCTTTCATATAATTGGGCTATAAATTAAATTTTCGCCTCCTGCTGCTTTTAATAATTTTCTGGTCCTATTTGTGTCAGGACAGCAACTGAAAAAAATGGCAGCTTCAGTTGCTACTGCATCCGCTCTTGTTTAGTGTACTGTTTTTGTTTACATAATCAAGTTCCTATTCTGAAGTTTACCCGTAGCTGCGGTGTGATCTACAGGGTGCCCCAAAAAATTATAACATTCCTTTATTTCGTGCAGATCTCTGCAACCACAGCACCAAATACCGCCAGATTTTAACTGGAGATACTTCAGGTTGTTATCTGACTAAAGGAAAACTTCACAGCTGCCATCATGCTGTGTGACGCAAATGAATGGCAGCCATTTCTGAAGCGTCTTGCTGATACTTTTAGCACTTTCAACGCTACTGCAAAAGTTATCCAAATTTTTTGTGAATTTTCTGTTGAAAAACTTTGTCAGATCTTGTCGAAAACCGTTTTTTCGATAACTGAATGGACAAATGGTGATTTATAAAGCAGAAGATTAAACTGTAACTTTTAATCACTGGCGGAATCACCGCTGGAGCACTAACAAAACTGCAGCGACCGCGCGAGACCGAGCCGTTATTGACGCACAGGGCGGACAAAATGAGGGCCCCTTGCATTAATTATCTAATTACTGTTCCATAAGCACTTTCCTGAGATTCGGTTTTGCTAAATTATCTCATAAAGTTATGATTTTCGATAAAATAGTGGCAACTTGTAAGGTGAGAATGCCTCTGCGCGCATGTCCTCAGTGGCTGCGCGCAATTAAGTGCTGTGATTTAACATTTTCCTATTTGCTTTTTATTCCAATCAGATAAGTATCTGAAGTATCTCTACTTAAAATTTGGCGGTATTTAGTGCGGCGGCTGCCGAAACATGCACGAAATAAGAAATTTTATTGTTTTTTTGGCCAACACTATACACTGCTAACTTATGGAAAAGTCATATGAGCAATCCCAATTTACACTGTGAGCAGTATCATCTTCTTTTTTGCGCACATCTACATTAAGTTGAATCATCACAAGTAAATCTATAATCCTTACTTACCATGTGAAGCATTTCATCGATGCTTTTCGTTTCAAAGTTCGATTCAAAAATTTGACTAATGGCGTTGATAAAGTGTGAGCCTTTACTGGTGCCATAAGCGTAGTAGTCCATAGCTGTCGCATCCACAATCAACATGTCGGACATAATCGACAGACGTGGACCCTTGGTTTCCAATTCTTTTTCTTGCTCTTCAGTATAAGCAATGGCCTTGACTATTTCATGTTCAGCCAAAGCTGCTGATCTCTCATCTGGTGTGTAAGTCCTGTCTTTATGGGAATCTGACCGCTTTTGATGCTCAGCAGATTTTCCCTTGTTGACGGCTCCAGGATCATGTTTGTCTATAAATTCCTGTAGTCATTAAATGGTGTGAAAGTAAAAAAAATTGTCGAAATGCACGCGCCTAGAATAAAGCTTCGACTTTTGCAAAGAGGCAAGTGACAAAATATTACAAACTTTCTTTCAAAACAGTGTAAATAATTTTCTGTTTGAAAAAATTACTGCTCAAAAAAGTTGCGTGATGAATTTAAAAAATATTAACATGTGCTGTGCAATGTAAACTCACGCACAAGTGTCTGGAATTGCAATATAACTAGAATAAAATATCAAACTTTGGAAATAACTAATGCTTTTGCTTCTAACATCTGAATATACAGGGTTTCTCAAATAATTATCCACATTTTAAAATTTGACGAACTTAGCATAATCTGAACGAATTTCGATGTTTTTTACAGTCCCCACGCTAGGGGAATTTAAAAAAAAATTTATATCTCAGAATATAAGGGTGTCGCGAATGTTTACGTTAATCGCGAATGAATTCTACTTTTCCGTCTTAAATCAGCTATCGCTGCCGTTCGGTACAATTATTTACTCAGCTAGGCCATGACCCTAACTGATATCGTGCTTCTGTTTGTCTCGTACCGACTAATAGTAGCATACATATTTACATTAGTCTTATCCTATCCCGCGCGGTTGTTGATGCGGTAGTATCAAAGGCGTCAACAAGTCAAAATATCCGCTTATCTTAAACACCGTACATCGCAATATCACTATATATACTTCTCGATGAGACCAATATTCATCCTTCTATGTACTACCCTGTGGACTGTGGCTACCGTTTGTGAGATTATTGTTAGTTGGATCATTGTGAATAGTTTGCTTGTGTAAGACTGTAAGGAGTTATTGGAATAAAACGAAGAAAAGATTCGTCTCCTCCTCCTCACCAAGCAAACCCAATATATACCACTGAACCACCAAATAAATCAAGACCCGCTCTGTCGTTCGTGGCGACAGAGGGGACCCCCTCAAATTTTAAAGCATTTTTTTATAATTCTGCATTAATGTCGTTCTAAGTTAGAAGCGGTCCACAAAAAACCATTCCGGATACTTTTTGGTCTTGGACACCCTAAAATATTAGGAACCCCGTCTATTTTGGCACCAAATGTTTTTGCCAAAACTATGCACCCAGGGGCGTATTTCATAAAGCAATTGCGATTGCGAATTGCGATTGCGAATTGCATTTGAAGCGAAATTCCGCAATTGTCTATTTCATAAAGCAGTTGCGAATGCAAGTCTTGCGAATTGCAAACGCAATTGCGTTTTGCAATTCGCATTCGCAATTCGCAACTGTCTGTTTCATAAAACTACAAATCGCTATGGGGTCTCGCAATTCCGCAACTCTTTCAGGCGAAAATAGCGCAAGTGTAAAAGGCTCTGCGAATTCAAATGCGGAATTGCGTTTTCACTAAATTTCGCCGAAAACGCATGGTGAAAGCGACATTTTTTGAAGCATTGATATGAAGCATTCTCATCGACATGATTTTAGTAATTTAGCATTAATCTAACTCTACTTCAACGATTTTAGAATTAGTGTAGTAGGTACAGTTGCAACTAAATAATGGTTACAGTTGTCATGGTGTTATCTGTTGTCATGGTCACAGTTGTTGTCATAGTTACAGTTGCCATAATTACAACTGTTCCCATGGTGACATGTGTAGTTGCATTATGCAATTGCGAACGCAAAATGCAATCCCGTCGAACCTTTATGAAACTGGCAATTGCATAATTGCAAACGCAAGAGTTGCGAATTGCTAATTGCGTTCGCAATTCGCAATTGTTTTATGAAATACGCCCCAGTGTGGGATTGTAAAAATCAATAATTAACATGAATCCGTTCAGTTTATGCAAAGTTATTCAAGTTCAAAAAGTGGACAATTATTTGGTACATTATTATTCAAGTTTCTAACTGCTAAATTTAGCCACTAGAAATATATCTTAAGCATTTCACTGAGGTCTCAATAAATGTATCTTATTTTTCTACATTGTAAAAACTGACTGCACTAACAAATTTTTGTTCATTAGACGAACTAAGCGATCATCAATATCGTGTTCCTTTAGCCCACTTTTGCTTTGTGAACAGTTTCCGACCTACCTCCTCTGCATGCATCAAAGAAAATCAGCTTCGGTTTTCCCTTCAAAGCTCCACATTTATCTGCTTTCAAAGCGTCAAAGATTTCTTGTCGTTTAATAGTGTTTCCATCTACTCCATAAATTTCATGAGGTCCTCCGTGCGACAATACGAATACAATTGCTGAAGCTACATAGGGCTCTGTTTTAATTTTTTCGACGAATTTCTTCAGTTCTTGTCGCATTTGCTTAAAATGTATGCTAAATATTGATTTAATTACACCATATTTTTACCTCGGCTGTTAGGTCTCTATGCGACGATTTCACATCGTAGCCCAAAATCTCTCCAAGTCGTTCCACTGTTTTCTGGTCGACTAGCGCACCAGTGTTAGGCTTAAGTGTGTCGAAATTCTCATTTGCAATAATGAGCATGTGGCCTTTAGGTTTTGTATCCAATAGATAATATTCTGTTTTTTCATCTGCTTTCTTGGTCTTTGTTCCAAGTGAATTTCTGTTAAAACCACGTTTGTTTCAACGAGTTAAAATTTTAACTAAAATCTGCTGGCCCCAAATATACCGAGGCTGATAACAAGAATATTATTGTTCCCACCAAAGCCTATCACGTTCGCCCTAATGCAATACTTGATGGGCATGCTGCGAATGTACAGGATGGCCAAAAAAAGATATTTGACGACATTTTTTTCGGTGGCGAAATCAAGCCTCGATTTCTATTGGTCGGTTGTAGCTTACGACAGACTTTCTCTAAGGATCGAGCTTCCCTTGGCACAATTGAACAGAAAGTTCTCAGATTTTGATGAAACTTGGCGTTCCGGGGTAATTTAGGTCGGAATTTCCGAAAAATTCATCAGAATTTTCTGAAAATATTTTCGTGTTGAGATATAACGGGAAATTCTAATTTGATAAGGTAACTACAGTAACAAAACCAAAATCCTTGTTTCTGTATACTATTCGAAAGGAAATGTTGAGAGGACTCTGAAACTGACCGAAATTTTAAAATTGATACAACACTAAGAAAGTTATGAAAGAAAGAACAGGCCGCATTTTTTTGCTTGTCAGTTTTTCGAATTTTTAGGCAAGGTGCTGGTCACTAACCCTAAACTAAAGTTACCCTAGGATTAAAGCCCTAATAATGGGCTATCCAACGATGTCATAAAAAGTATCAAACTCCGGGATGAACAGGTCTCAGTTTTGGTCCGAAGTTACCCACTCTTCAAGGCGTTACCATAACTACTGTAATTCGTTTGTGTTCAAGAGATCTCAAAACTGGTCCATAGTCGGTGCATACTTCGGTTGAGTTTATTGCCATTTTTGGCTAGGTCTTTTCACATTTCATCGCCTACTGTTAGTCTACCTTGAAATCATGTGTTACAAGCTGTCTAGTAGCGTGCTTGAATGGAGACAGGTACTCTACTAACGTAAGTTTAGTCCAACACGCGCAAGTGGATAGCTGAAAAGGTTTTACGCTTACCAGTCTTGACAGTTGACACTAAACGTTAGAAGAACTGTACAATGGAACTAAATCATTGTTGTTTCAATGTCAAAAAAGTCCTCCAAGGTAATTTTTGCGTGATGGAGCTTATGCGGCATCAAAATTGAGGATAGTATTCTAGTCAGAAGAGATGGCCATACAGAAGCTTCTGCGGTCGGCCTGTTTTGGCTACTAATTTCCTCGACTTCTTCTATAACTCAATTCGAAAGGCCTCAATCAAAAATGGCAATAAACTCAACCGAAGTATGCACCGACTATGGACCAGTTTTGAGATCTCTTGAACACAAACGAATTACAGTAGTTATGGTAACGCCTTGAAGAGTGGGTAACTTCGGACCAAAACTGAGACCTGTTCATCCCGGAGTTTGATACTTTTTATGACATCGTTGGATAGCCCATTATTAGGGCTTTAATCCTAGGGTAACTTTAGTTTAGGGTTAGTGACCAGCACCTTGCCTAAAAATTCGAAAAACTGACAAGCGAAAAAACTCGATAAAATGCCAAAATACGGTATTTTTATTTCTAGAATAACTTTTTTAGTTCTGCATCAATTTCAATTCTGCGAACATTTTCAGATTTGTCTCATCATTTTCAGTTGATTGGTATAATGAAATTTAAAATTTCATCTCGTCTTTCTTATTTTCCAGGTGCTCATTTTTTTCGCAAAATAGGCACACTCCATCTTTGAGCTGTAATTGAGACCTGTACATGCCGGAGTTTGATGCTTTTTATGATACCGTTCGATAGCCCTTTGCTAGGGCTTTAATTCTAGGGTAACTTTAGTTTAGGGTTAGTGACCAGCACCTTGCCTAAAAATTCGAAAAACTGGCAAGCAAAAAAATGCGGCCTGTTCTTTCTTTCATAACTTTCTTAGTGTTGTATCAATTTTAAAATTTCGGTCAGTTTCAGAGTCCTCTCAACATTTCCTTTCGAATAGTATACAGAAACAAGGATTTTGGTTTTGTTACTGTAGTTACCTTATCAAATTAGAATTTCCCGTTATATCTCAACACGAAAATATTTTCAGAAAATTCTGATGAATTTTTCGGAAATTCCGACCTAAATTACCCCGGAACGCAAAGTTTCATCAAAATCTGAGAACATTTGCTTCATTAAGCCAAGACTGAACAAAAAGCTCAATGGCTAGAAAAAATCTGTCTTAACTAGAACCATTTGTCGTATACGCATTTTCCAAGAAAAACGCACAAGTCATTCTAATACTAAAGCTTTTAAACCAAATATGCAATCATATGCTAATGAGTTCAAAAGAATTTCGCTGTAAACTACGAGATCGATTTTTAGAAGGAAATTTGAGTTTCAAATTAGTGTATTGTTCAACATGAAGCTCAATTATTACGTTAAAACTTATAATCATGTTAACAATAATAATTAAATTATTGTGAAAAATGTTTCTGGTGTGCCAGAGTGCAAGCGTAGTATTAACTAATGAACGCATAAGTGCTAATTATTTATTTTACACTCCAAATCCTAGGTTATTGAATTAAAGAAGTAGTTCATGGAATTCGCACCGGAAAATTTAGCGAGTCCTTATATTGTGTGTTATCATGGGTGCCTCCCTGATTGACGGTTCTATTACGGTGCTATATTAGGTGGACTTGGTGTGAGAGATTTTGATGCCTACATTTATTGGGCTATACAGGGGAGGGGATAGCAGTGGCGGCAGATGGATAGCTATAGTGTACGCAAACGCCCGAGAAACCTGAATACATTCCAAGCAAACTGCGCATAAACTTGGGTTCCTGTCGATCAATTGAGTTTTGTGTTCAAACAGGGAACTCTGCAAGAAATTGTGCCAATTCACGTTTACACGCGCCGTGATATTTCGCCACTGCTGCCACAAATTCTAACTAGAGAATAAGAGGCTGTAACCTATTTTAATTGTTATATGTATCATTGTGACTCTTTATGTG
>NIUQ01004058.1:0-15104 GCA_002796945.1 Plectus sambesii
AAAGTTATGAACAAACTTTTATAATGTTGCCAATTTCAGGCGAATGCAAGCCGGAGGAAGTCTACGGCGTTGCTCGCGAGTTGCAGAGGCGAATCTCGGCGTTCGCCAAGCAGATGCAAGCTCGACGACATCTCCTCGACTTGTCCGTCCTCTTTCACACGCATTACAAAGAGGTATGTATTTTATGTCGTTTCTTCTTATTCCGGCTTTTAGCTTATTAAAGATGATAATAATTTTGCTTTTTAAAAGACCGCAGAAAGTGCACTTTTTTATGCCTAAAACTATACTGCAGTCTCATGAGGAAACGAGCGGGAGGTATGAGACTGTTTTATTCGCTGTCCGCGTAAGTATGATATAAGTTGGGCCGGTTTCACATCGCGTACTTTAGCTTAAGTCGTACTTTAGGCCTATACTTCATCATTGCGTAAAGTCCGACTTTAGTTAAAGTACGCGATATGAAACCGGCCCATTGTGTTTGATAAAATCGATATGATTAAATAGTCTTATAGTAGTGATAGGTGACCACGACTGCGCGGATGTGATAGCGGAAGTAAGAAAGGGGTATATCACGAGTGGCAGCTTGTGGTAGCGCTGGGCTGGGATTAAGCGTGCGTACGTAGTTCAAGCTAGAATTGCGGCAAGACTAAGCCATTGCACATGAATACTTGTTTCTAGTTTGTGCGCTCAATTTTAATTCGCCGATATCATAAATTACTGCTCGCGAAATCACGCGGGAATAAATGTACTGCGCATAGCTTTTTAGTCAATGTTTCATATCGAGAGCGAAATAAAGTGAAATTTTAAACATCGCTTATTTCCTTTTACTGTCTTTATTTTCTGATCAATGAGAAGAGCTCAACGTTTTGATCTTAAAATGGTTAAGATTAACGTGCATCATTTTACTTCAGTAATTTTTAGTTGATAACTTTAAAACTGAACGAGACGAACCTCAAACAAAAATCAAGTGTATTTCTGAAGAAGCATGTTGAAAATTACGTTTCTGCTGTCGAACATTAATCTTGAAGCATATTCATCTTTATTCTTCAATTTTTGCTTCATTTTACACGAAATTACACAGATACTCGCATCTCGTAACGAGGCTTAGTGAATTATTGAATTTCCCCTCTGTTGCGATAGGCAATATAATTGTCAGTGTTTTCTTCGTTGTGAAACGTATATTTTATGGCGTTTATTGCAGATGCTGGCGTGGTACGACGAGATAGAGAAGGATGAGCAGGAATGCGAGGTGGTCGGCGGAACGCTGCAGGAGTGCGAACAAAAGCAAGACGCTTGGTTGGCTCGTACGGACGCTACTTTACAGGTAAAGTTTTTATCACAGGCGTTGGCAAATATTTCATGTCAGGGTTTTGGCTTTTGGCCAAATTCTTTTGCGCTTTCACGAATGCAAAAAACGATGGCATTTTTGTTGTTACGATAGATGTCTTCTCATGCTCTCACGCTAATTAAGGTCACGCATTTACTTTTATGCTCAGAATTCGGCTTTATGATACAGTCATCGTGTCGTTAATGCGATAAAAGAGCGCGCTCCCAAAATAGACCGGCTTCAAGGATGAGAAGGCGTTTCTCGAGTTTGTTTGCCCGCGATTCACGGATCATGTTTCGCGACGCTTTCACGAGTAGAGCGTTAGGCGGACTGACTGCCTCTCTGCCTTCATTAAACAAATGCATTCCTTTATCATCAAACTAGCCATTTCTATCGAACAAAAATGGGCGCATTTTTGCCCACTCGTGATCTTCTTTTTGATGCTTAGGCCTAGGCCGTGCTTAACTTTTAAGAAAGTGTTAGATTATAATATACTGTCCCTCCAAATAATACAAGGATCGTTTTAACCTAATAAGGCATTATTATACTGAACACTCGGAATAATGCGCAAGAATTGGTTTCCATATATCTCTGACGAATCGGAGTTGTTTAGGCTTACGCGACGGCTGTGGGCGAAGGACAGCAACTGGGCGTCGCCCTGAGGCAACAAGCCGCCGCTGAGGCAGCCGACAACACGGAGAGTTGCTCCTGCGTTGAGCAGATGCTCGGAGAGATTGGTAAATCATTTGTGATTTCATCTCTTAATGATTATTTAGCTGTTGCCGTTTAATTTTTTAACACTGCCATTCAGTTTTGTAAATTTACGAAATTGACTGACAAAATTTTGAAATTAAACGGTAACGAATATATCTGTGGTTTTTTCCAAGCGAATCAGAAAATTAGCGCTCTTAGGCGCGCTTTATGCTTCATCTCGCGATGCTTTGCGCTGCAGTTCGATTGTTGACGAGAATTATCTTACTTGGCTATTGTGCAGATTTCTCCACAGTACCGCATCCCACCGCCAAATCGATGCATAAAAGGCGCATAGCGCATATTTTTACTTAGAATTAGATCGAAAAGTGATTTCCGGATGATTGTTCTTAACTATCCATGTAGTTGCGCTCCAATCCATTTTGCCCTCAATAAAGCTGCATTTTCGGCCAAAAAATTTGGCCCTCCCCGAATTCTGCCGTTGTTTCTGCAAAAAACCGTTTGCCGTTTTTCCTTCTTTTGTGTACCAAATCAAATACGTTTCGTCTTCCATTATCTTAGTTTGTGTATTCTTTTCAAGAGAAAAACCACACGTACTGCCTCTCGGAACTGACGGTGCGTGAAGTTAAAAACGTGGGTAAATATTATCCCGCCGGCGGTATACAGCTCGCGATCTCTTTGGTCACTCAATACGCTTTTTGCCGCGAGGCGAGACGCCCATTAGTCTTGCTTGCGCTGCGCAGAAGTGGTTGCGGTTTACTCGAGGAAATAGGGGTAGTTTGCGCTCGCTTAAAGGAAAACTGCGGTCACCTCTAGCCGGAATTAATCTGCTTTATATTGTTTTCGGCGACATATGACAAGCTGGCTGCCAAGTAAATATTTGTGTATCTTGTAATTAACTTACCGCTAAGCAGCTTGTCATAGGAAGCAGAAAGCAAGATAAGATAGATTACTTGACTGACTGAAGGGAACTTTTTAAATTTGAACTTTTTCTGGTGAGCAAGTCGGGACTAAACTTTTTCGGACTGATGATTTTTAATGTGCGTCCAATGTTTGAGCGCTATTTTTGAAGTAGTGATGCAATTGATAGCGGTTTTTACGGATGCGCCTTTCCTTGTTTTACGTTACTGCATTGCGTTTTACTGCAACTACTGATAACTGCGCTTGAAAAAGCTTTAGTCCTTTACTTTCGACGTAGTACTTGGGGAGAATTGATTCTCAATAATAATTATTTGTATTTGAAGGTATTTTATTAGCGAAGTCTAAATACATACTGTTCCTATTACAATAAGGACGCTTCCCAAATCAAAAAGGACATTACCTTTGTTGGTTTGGAAAACTTCCTCTTTGAATAGGACAGTGTTCTAGTTAATGTGGAAATTGTATATTCTCTTTATTTGTTTTTGTTTGTTTATTTTGTCAACGAACCCGTTACCCCTGCATCAACACGAACTAGTTGTTACGCGTTCTCACAGCTATTCACGACATAATCTGTGTTTTCTTCAGAACGTCGACAAACGCGACTGGCCGAACGGTGGCAAAGACAGCGGTTGGCCCTCCAGCTCGGCGTCAAGTTTGCGCTCTTTCAGCAGGACTGCGAAGCTGTGACGCAGCAGCTACAGGTGAGCCGCTACCACCCACCATAAATACAGTCCTTCTTTGCCCGCATTGTTGCGCGTTTTCATCGCTACTGCGGCCCTTTTCATTCGCGCCCACCTGCGCAGCGTGCGTTTTATTTTTTATTGTTCTCCATTCCTTCCTGCCCGCTTTTTTGCGCCTGGGAAAAGTGAGCAATTCGCCGGCGGCCTACCGCTGCTATTACGCAGTTCTTTAGTCTGCTGTTTTTTTAAATCGGGAAGCCATGTCAAACTGCTGGTTGGCTGGATCAGTTGCGCTTGATCGGATGGATGGCGGAGAGTCTGAAGCGTTTATTGTGGTCAGAACGAGAATGAAATGATCGAATATGTGTAGACTGTGGAGGTGGCTGAACGCTCGAGTTGTTGCAATATGACAAACTGAAATGGGCATTTGGTGTTAATTTTGTACACAAAATTTGAGAATTACTTTTATCTTTGCAACAAATGGAAATCTGAGCGTCCAACAACCTTTACTTTCTCTACGTTATTCATCCATAGAGTGCCTATTTCGACCAAATCAAATGCAAAATTATTCGCATCTCATCGGATGCTTATATTGAAGCCAACTGGTTGTTTGACTTGGGTTTCGTTTCCACTTCAATGGCAATGTTTTGCGGTTGGAAAATTCGTCTCGCTGCTCGCCGTAATTCTATGAAGGAGTTTCTCTGCTATTAGTGATGAAATATGAAAGTACTCGAGTTTTGCCCGAGTCGTCTGGCTTCCCTTTGTAGCGCCAGTGTAAACGTCCGCATTGAGCGCAATCTCTTCGCTCAGGATGGGGTTCGACTGATTGTAAGTTTGGGGGTGCAAAGAATGTTCTTAGGGCGATTACTGTTTTCATAAAGATGGGTGAAATTTGGTTATTCACGCATTTTTTGCGCTTAAACGTTTCATAGTGAGGCGATGTTAGACTGAAAAGAAATATCTGACAGCGCCTGCTTGGCTGCTCGCCAAGCGAGGCCATTCGTATTGAATATCCTCTCATGGGGTGCAACCACTTTGATACTGCTAGTCGCAGATATCGTTACAAGTGGTCGGCAAGTGGTTCCCTTTAGCATTATATCGTTTTTGTTTCATTTCCGCTTTTATAAGGTCAGTTTATAAGCGAAGAAAAATTTCCATATATTGATTGACTTGAAAAATGTCCTTATGAAGTAAAAAGAGTATAAATTGCAACAAAGCGCTGTTACAGCTTTTAACAGATGCAACACTCATTAAAAATATCATTTGGACTGAATACGCTGAGAGAGTGATGCTTTGTTGAAACGTGAAACTGATATGAAACTGTTTTAGGCTTGGAAGGAAGACATGCGTGTCATGAATGCCGGCTTGACGCCTGTGCAGGCTGACAAGGTGCTCCCTTTGCATCTCGAGAACACCCAACAGGTGCACGCCGCCATGTTGGAAATCATGTCGCTCGCCAACGAGCAGATACAGGTGAGCTGCTTCATTCTTTGTTTCTTTGCTTTCTACTTGAGTCGTGGATTGGAGGATTGTAAATTCATAAATTGGATCCTGACTTAATCGGCTCGTCTTGGTCGATTAATTTGAACACCTAATGCATTGTACGCTCTCTTAAGAAACATTTAGTCTTCGTTTATGGGCATTATATTTTGAGGTGGCTTAGACGCGTTAGATACACAACGCGTTATCGTGTTCACACCATAGTTAAGTGTTGATGGCGTTTCGAAGGGGTCAACAGCACGTGCTGCGGACGTTAGACGATCTTAGTTTACTAGCTGATGGGTTTTTAAATTGAGACTTTTGCCCGCGCGTCCTGTTCTTATCTGTTTGCTCTTTGCACAGTTCGGCAGCATCGCAGGAAATACGCAGGCACTTTCTTTTGTTGCCCCACGCTCAGAAAGGGTGGCTGTGGTTTAAAAAGGTCCTTCGTTTATCTGTATAATTGGGTATCGAGAGCCTTTTTATTGTTTTGCATAGCTATTGCCATTCAGTTTTGTCAAATCATTTTTACGTCCAACTGTGGAAGATTCAAAAATTCAATATGCTGACTCGAATTTGCATAAAAAGCGACGCTGTGGAAGCTTAGCACTATCAAATGTTATTTTAAGTGTTTATTGCGCTTGTCATTTAACTTTATCGTATCTCTTGTATACTCAATTGTAAGCGCCTGGAAAAATTCAAATGTTCAAAAGTCGAGTATCAGCTCGAATCTTAGCGTAAATAGCGCTGCGACAAAAGCGTAGGATCGCAATCAGTTCTCTCCATTACTTATCCTTTTACGGAAGGTGCGTACCAGTATCGATTTAGGCTGTTATTCGAGCATCATTAGGCGGTTTGTCGGCGTGCCGGCGTTGGCTCGCGCGTAAATGATTTAGGATTAATCTCTTTTGGTGGTCTGCACGTCGGCCCCTTTACTGAACGTCGCTGACCGCTCACTCTGGTCATTCGACGACGGTTTATTGATTCATTTCTTGAGCAGCATCGGCCGTGGGAATTGACGCGTCTAATTGCTGCGGTCGGCTTTTAGGTGCTGGAAAACAGCGGACTGCAGTTGACTACCCCCGATAGACGCCTTGTGCGCGACACTGTGCTGTCGCTCGCCGATGGTGTAAAACAGCTGGAGCACGGAGTTATGCTGGTATGTCTTTCCTTAATCCTTAAAGGGGAAGTCCGGTTGGCCATTAGCCTAATGGAATTACAGTGTGTAGTCTTCCGCTATCTACGAAATGCAGGGCGTCGAATTATATATGATTGTTTTATAATGAACTTACCGCTAAGCATCGAATCAAATGTAGCTGAAGACAATACGTGGTACATTTCTTTCAGCTACATGTGACCGCAGTTATCTTTATATCGAAATCAGTAGTTGGAAATTATTTTACAAATACAAATATCGGTAGAGATAAAGGCTCACGTTGATTTGCATAAATGCTCACTTAAATTCTAAAAAAAAGAGTTATGTGAAGTAAATTATTCATTGTTAAAAGTGGCGACAGAACTTTTGCCACAACCTATACTTAAAGTACGATCAAATTTCAGTCAGCCGACCAGACAAGCGCACGATTGGATCAAGCCTTGCAACTAGNGAGTGGCGACAGAACTTTTGCCACAACCTATACTTAAAGTACGATCAAATTTCAGTCAGCCGACCAGACAAGCGCACGATTGGATCAAGCCTTGCAACTAGGTCGACTTCAAGCACTGGCTAGTCAGGCATGTGTTTATTAGCCATTCGAGTAGAGCTAAGTTGAAAGGATTGTTTCTTCAGGTGGTCGGTTGGATTTGCAAAGAGGAGCAAGTGCTGAATGCGACTTTGCGCATACCGACGGATGTTGAGGACGCTCTGAAGGGGCAGAAGGAACATCGCGACTTCCAACTCGCCGTTGAGGTAAACGCCGATGTTTTTGGCTTCGATAACTGTAATTTAACGCTCTCTTTTTAATTTCGTGTCCAGACCCTCTGCTAATATCGCATTATTACATTAAGATTTGTAGTCAAACTTTTTGGATTAGTGAATAGAAATTGAGCCAAAGATCTTAGTTGGCAAAAATGAGTTCTCTTTTTACTACGAAATCACCATTTTTCACCTCGATTAATAATCGCTTCTTGATTTCTACGTACGTAATTTGATAGGGAGAAACGCAGTCGACTTTCGAAGCAGCTGGTCTTATTAAATCTTAAATTTCCCATTACTTATCGGGAAACTTTGAGTATAATCCACGCTTTCTTTTGCAGAAAACTAACCAGAACGCGGTGGTGTTTCAAGAGAAGGCCGAGCTTATGATCGCCTGCGAGCACTACGAATCGCACCGAATACGCTCTATGGCTGAGGACGTACTTGCCAAATGGCGTCGACTCGTCGGTCAAACCGAAGAGCGCAACAAATTGCTCACTGCCGCCGTTACCTACTACAAGTCGTATGATCAGGTAGGATAGTCATTTCCGTTGGTTGTTTATAATTGTTCTAGTAGTAGTGGGTAAGAGTTTGAAGGTCGATAGACGTGTTACGATTGCGATTTTGGAATTGCTAAGTCCGACTAATTCAGTATCCTCTGATTGCAATTCCGAATCCGGAATCGTGTTTTGAGAGTTTCAAGGATTTTCTTAGCAGTCGTATCAGAATGAAGCGCTAATTTGGGAACCGCCATCGGAATTGTATTGAAAATGATCGCTTTTTCGAACATCGTAATCCACGGATTTGTTACGCCACTATCGGCCGGTCGCGAAACGCTGACCGAACCGGAATCTAGGTCAAAATCGTGTTTAGATTGATTTTTTCGAGCAAGTCTAAAGTGGCATGCGCTGAAATGTTGACAAATACGACGGCATGATATTGTTAGGTTGTCCGAAAAGTCTTTTAGAAAGCTTTCTCTCAGTTTTAAATAAAGATATGGAAGTTTTTGAAAAGACTTCTTGATGTAGTATGTCGGACAGCCTAATATAGAGTATGTCGGAGTATGTAACGAAGCCGAGTCGAGCGGTGATGAAGGGACATAGTTTTTTTGTTTCATTTTTTTCCTTCCATGCAATATGATCATTTCGCTCCTTTGTAGGTTGTGCTTGTGCTGGACAATTTGGAACAAGATTGGAGCCAGCAGGGCCGCGATTGGTGCTCTCAATTCTCCACGCAACCACGCAATGATTACACGCCTTTTGCCAAGGACAAAACTTCCTTCGTTTCCGAGTTACTCTCCAAGCATATGGATTATAAGGAGCGCTTCATGAAGGTATGGTTGAATTTGTGCAACCACCCTTCTGAAATTATTCAAAATTTTATTATTGTCATGTTATTATGACTAATCAGGCTGATGTTGATTTTATTAAAGGTAGTATAAGATTTTTAAACCGGTGACAGGCATGCGACGGCCGACCGGATATTCTACTGTCGCTATCCACACTGGTGGGTTCTCAAACCCACCAGCAAAAAACGGAAACTGCGAAAGCGGTACAAACGGTTAAGATAAAAAAGTTATAGTTTTAAAAATGTCAGCAAATAGAGCATTTAATTATTTATTGACGAGAGACGAAGGCGTGGAATTTTCAGTTTAATCATCGGAAAATTCAAAACACAATATAAGCGTATTTTATTTTTAAGTGACATTTTAGACGAATTGACCAATTCTTAAAACTGAAGTGACGAATTGCTGACTAAAATGATTTATGCTTCTGAAAAAACAAACTTGTAACTTTGCGATATAAAAATAAAATCGTTACTCTTTAAACTCGATTAGTGAAAATAGTCTAACGACATGTAAACAATTGCAGGGCTGTTCGTACGCTCGCAAGAATATCGAGCTGTTCTTGAAGCACGTTCGACGAGCAACGCCGACGTCGGGAACATCAGCGAATGCGGCGGTGATGCATCAGCATGAGGCGCGATTGTTGGCGGCGCTAGAGCAGCTCCATCAGCGCGAGAACCGAATCAGACAGCTCTGGACCAAGAAGAAGGAGCAGCTTGACCGCTGTCAAGAGTTTGTCTTACTCGAGGCCAGCGCTAAGAATGTAAGTCATACTGTAGCGACTCTTCTGACTTTGATGGGGAGTACTGTTTATACTATTTTCGTTTTGATATGATACTTTAATTCACAGGTTTTTCAAATCAAAAAAGGACATTCCTAATGTTTTGACTTGGAAAAACTTTTATGATTTAGAAAATGTCCTTATTAAAGTGGAAATGGTATATGCTCGCATTTTTCGCTTAAGTTTACACGAAAGCGAAGACTAAACGCTCCGAAAATTCCTAGGTAATATAATTGTACCTATTTACCGCAATTCTCAAGAATCATTTTTGATTTCTGGCGAAAAAGCTGCCTCTCATGACGAAGATCGTGCCTTGATATGTTCGTTTTGGTCGGCTGCTGTGCGTGACTCACGACGTCTTATTGATCGAATTTTGTTTTGAGATCTGAAATTTCAAATTGTTCGCTAAGCGACAAAACAGTACGATTCTGTCAGATTTATGATTTGTTTATATTTCTGTCGTCTCAATAATTCCCGCATTAGCTGATTGATGGGTTGTCGTAAAATAGCGCCATTCGGCCGGTGATATTATCGTTGCGTAGAGTTTAGTAATACTTTGCCATGCGCAGCGCACTGCCTCATAAAATGGACCTTAATATTCATTCAATTTTTTAAATGACTAACGCAGCGATTATATTTCCGGCCGATCCGGTATAGTTGACTTTGATTCCGTCGATTATGTGTTTCCCGTCGCGTTTGAGGTAACGGCGATGAGCGAAATAGTCGCGGTTGGGGCAGCCGTGCTTATTGAACACAGTTTAGCTCATTTCATATTGATTAAATTTGAAAAACGCTCTTTTTGATTTAAAATGGATCCTTATTAAAATAGAAATGGCATAACAAATACTGATGAATGGGTTATTGATAACAATGACAAATGTGGTATTAATACAATTTGATTTAGGTACTTGACTGGTTGCACGACCAGGGAGAGGTGTTTTTGTCCGAAAATCAGCAGCACACATTCAAGACAGCCTCTAAAGACCAGATTGAGGGATGGTATGAAGGCCTCGTGAGCTTCAAGCTGGCCGCCAAGGTAATACTCTAATTGCAATTATTTCCTTTCCAATTTTCTTGAACCATTTTTGACTTTGGGTCATTAGCAAATTACAGTCAAAACCGGATAAGCGGACATTGACCCGGCAAGAGAAAAATGTTCGCTTATCCGGTTTCGACTGTACAATAGTAATAGCTACTTGAGTTGGTGGATTATCGTAACAATTATAAACCGTTCAGGCACAAAGAGAGAAAGTGCGTATCTTCCTGGGATTAGCAGATGCGATTGTGACGAAGACCCCGTCGCATCAGCATGCCAACGATATTCGACAGTGGATGGAAACAGTACGCCAGCGCTTTGAAGACTTCACTCAGCGCATGGAGAAACTCGAACAGCGTATGCAAAGTGCTCTTGGACGGCCCGAGGTTGGTTCTATCTTGTCAGCTATGATTTTCTTTATTGAATTCTATCGAAATGTTCATTACAGAATGTTTATCAAGTTTTACTATATTACTGTATGCTGTTTGAATTTGGCAAAATTTCTAGAAGTATAAGCGTATTTTGCATTGCAGCTAGTGTGTTCATACTTCAGTTTGATAAAGTATAAATGCTTGAAATTAAAATATAGGACTGAGTTGGTGGCTTTTTAATCAGTAAAAAAATTATTTTCAGAAACAATCGCGTGATCTTGCCCTCGACAGGCAGAGCGACCCCAATTTGGACGTGAAACTCAGGGCAGCTAAGGAACTCAAAGGCGAAACGGAAGAGGAGATGAAACTAGCCAAGCAGATGCAGTACGTTTGCATGAGTTATTTTCAGAGAATGCTTCACTCTCTATCTTAAAGGGGAACTGCGGTCATCCTTAGTTAAAGGGAATCTACCGTATATTGCGTATAGAAGCTATCTATGACAAACGGGCTCCGAATTATGTTTGATTATATTGTAATTAACTCGCCACTAAACAGCGCTGTCATAAGCATTTAAAAATAGTATACGGTATTGTTCCCCTTTAAAATATTTCATAAGTAGCGCGATCAGATTAAGTTACGTTACATCGATAAATTAGTGCCACTATTTATTTAACTCTCTGGTAGACGTTTATTACGATCTCCCTTAAGGTTTAGCAGCAGCATGATGTTCGCTCTTTTTATTCCTTTCCTACTTATTCATCAAAACTTGATGATTAATCGTTCCGTGAAGTATTGCCATTTATGACGATGAATTACGTATATTGGAATGAGAAATTCCGAAACAGCGGTTGAGTGTTATGGCATACGTTTATGCATGTATTAAATGTATTGTTGTATAGTCGAAATTTCTTCGTCAGTAACAATTCACAAAGACAACATCCTAAACTCAATTATTACGACAGAGTAATTGCCTACGTATCACTTTGGAATTAATATTATCAAGTAAAGACTGACCTCAAATGTGTGAATAAAATTAATTAGAGTGCAATAGAATGATTGAAAATTTAATCATTTTATACTTGTGTTACAGAAAGTATCAAACATTCTCAAGAGAATAATTTACAAAAGTATTTGTACAATGCAAAATACAATTGCAGATGTGTGATGACGGAGCTGATCAACACCGAGCGCGCCTACGTCAAGGATATTAAGACTTGCATCGACTGCTACTTGCGAACCTTCCGCGAACGCCAGGACTCTTGCCCCCTTTCCCTGAAAGGCAGGGAGAAGACCATATTTTCCAACATTGAAGACCTCTACAGATTTCACAATCAGTAAGTCCTCTTTCCTTCCTTCTATCGCGCGCGGAATATTTTTGATTCTGTTCTGTATATTTCAATTTAATTCGCTCTTTTTGCGAGCTTTTCAGTGAAAATTGCGAATGTCTGTAACGGGAAAACTTGAAATTGATGCAAATTTCCTTGCGAGTAGAGAACGATCAGTAGTTTATACCGTTATCACAGCTTCAGTGGCTGTGGAGAGGGAGAGATACGTTGGGTGCGCGTTAACTTCCAACTGAAGCTTTTTGCAAAGGGACCAAAACTTTATAGTACAGATAACTCCTTGGAAAGTTTAGAGCACATTTTGAGAGTAAATTTCTTCCCTATCTCTTTTATACTCATCCGTTGAGTAGTAAAATTAAATGAGTAGCTTGCTATATAAAAGTATGCAATAAGTGTGCGTAAGTATATTAAAAGTATCCAAAAATAATATTTTAGGACATTCTTGGCCGAACTGGAAGATTACGAGCGAAAGTACGGGCCTGAGGATATAGGGCATTGCTTCATCACCTTTGCGCAAGATTTGGAGCGCCACTACACCACCTACTGCGTCAATAAGGAAGAGAGCAATCATCTTATCGGGCTCCCTGGANTAGGGCATTGCTTCATCACCTTTGCGCAGGATTTGGAGCGCCACTACACCACCTACTGCGTCAATAAGGAAGAGAGCAATCATCTTATCGGGCTCCCTGAAGCCGTCAAGTTCTTTGCGGTGAGTGCTGTTTTTGAATATTACACTGTTTGTGCTTTATTGAAAACGCTCTCTTTAATTAAAAATCGTCCTTAATAATGTTTTGATTTGAAAAGTTTCATTATTCGAGTGAAAATGCTATATTAGTAGGGTTTAGTTAAGTACATTGGAAAGAAACATATACAAATATAGAGCGTGCGGCTAAAGCCGTTCAGGAAATTTCGAAGATTTTCATTTTATGGTAAACAAAGGATTAACCAAAGGATTAAAAAATCAACATTTTGTTGTCAAAAAAGATCTACTAAAAATATTTTCTTCGCTTGTCCTTTGATTTATCTTTTGTTTATCACAAAATGAAAATCTTCGAAATTTTCAGAACGACTTTTTCCTTAATTTATAGTTCCTAACATTTAGATCCGAGTCGGTAGAAACAAGAATTTTGGCGGGAAGTTTTAAATCGAAAGTATTGATATACCGAATAGTGTTGGCAATAGGACCGCTTGAAAGTGAAAGATGTTCCTGGAAATCATGGAAGTATTTGCAGGAAATCCAACATAAGCACGGGCTGTCGCAGCAGCTACAGGGTCTGTTGATCAAACCGGTTCAGCGAATCACTCGCTATCAGCTCCTTCTCGAAGCACTGTCGAATCACTGCAAGAATGGTACCGCTGGCGAAATACGGGTAATCACTTTGTTGTTTTGCATATTTTTTGTCGAAATCTATTACGAAATGGTAGACGATGGGGACAGCATTACTTCTTGAAGGGTTCATTGCGACGGGAAGGAATTGGGTTGTAACATAAGGAATGTCGTTTTTTGACCTGTTAACTCACAGCCGGTCAGTTTCTGCAAGCAGAGCATCGAACGGTTGCCACAAAGATGTGAATCTACTATCGAAAAAGAGAGTGATTATGTTGTCAATTTTCACGGTTTGTTAAGGTACATTTTTCTGATATCACAAATACAACACAAATTATGTTAAAACCTAATAAGATTGTAGTCACGCTTCAAGCTCCAGCTCTTGTCAGTCGGCGGAAATAGAGTGGCGTAAAGTTTTTTTGCTCTTTCCCTAAAAGATACTCGATCGGCAAGCCTGCGCTCGTTCAGTCCCCAATAGCGGCTTAAAAAACGGTTGTTATTGCTGTTGAAGCGTGTCGCTTCCCGCCGAGCGCGTTCAAAGTTCGGTTTAGCCGACTTGTTTGCTGCTATTTCGACGCTTGTTGTCATAAGTCGCTTAATGGAGCTTTCGCGGACGACTGTTCGCGTAGTTAGTGGGGGCCGCCGCCCGGCGACATATCTGACGCTATAGCTGACGTCATCACGCATGCCCCGCGACTCTTTTATGCGACTTTATGCGACCCTTGCCCGCGTCCGCCTCACGCCTCAGCGCAGTATTTCTCGGTTGATGTTTGTTGACGTTTGGGCTCATTAAAGTCACCAGTGGTTCCGACAACTTCAATGAAGCTCTTAAAAGTATTGTCAGATATATTTTGGTATCAATCTGCGATATTAAGAATACGCGTTGCTGATATTGACAAATTATGTTTTCTTGAAGAAAATTTCGCATCGAACTGACTGCAGCGGGTCACGATGAGAAATGAACGAGCTGTTCGACTCGAATATGAGAGCGTGTCTACTGAAAGGGATTGATTTAAATCGACGTGACTCGTCCGAAATGCGAAATTGCGCAATGGTGTTAGGCATAATCAAAAATTGATAGTCGGACGATTCGTGCTAGTTCTAATCAGCATTTCAGTCGACACGATCGTTCGTTTGAGTCTACTAGCTCAACTTGTACGTAGTACTGATGGACGATGGTCAGCTGAGATACCTAACTTTTTCCTCGACGTGGCATTTAATAAAATGACATTTATCTGTTCTCAAACGGCGAATGAATCACGCCCGCATTTATTAATCTCCTGTTCTTCGATCTCCTAAGTGAAAAGAACATATTTACCTCAAATAAAGCTTAGACGCTGCTAGTAAGCAGCAGGCAATTACTGCGAAAATGACATCATTATAGCGTTATTTAAGTACAAATATTGGAATGGTTCTCTTTTTCAGGAAGCTCTGGAGGTGATGCTGAGCGTCCCAAAACGCGCCAACGATATCATCCACCTTAACATGCTCGATGGATTCGCGGTGAGTTCCGTCTTCTTTGCTCCGTTGCATTTTACTTTCAGTCTCTCGTTAGGAGAGAAATCGTACCGGCTACGTTGGGAGCCTTGCTATTTTCTTACTGATTGAAATAAATTGAAATATTCATTTTTTGCCGCGTTTTATCGCCGAAAAAAAGACAAATTACGGAGAATATGGAGTATGGGAGTATTTCAGGAGCTGAGAGATTCGGGCGAGTGCCTGATGCAGGGGACGTTTACGGTGTGGGACGCGAAGCAGCTGATCAAGAAGGGTCGCGAGCGGCAACTCTTCCTCTTCGATCTCTGTGTCGTCTTCAGCAAGAAGCAGGACACCACTGACGGAAAGCATAAATACGTCTACAAAAGTGCAAT
>NIUQ01004059.1:0-15041 GCA_002796945.1 Plectus sambesii
CGTGTCGCTGGTCCACTCGCGACGCCGGCATCCCCGACCAGAACGCTCCGACCGCTGGCTGGCCCGTCCACGACAATCATAATGAGAAGAACGTATGTTCATCTTCAGCGTTTCTTTCTGAATCTTGTTTAGTTTTGATGGTGTAGTACGAACTATATTCCGACGGTGCACCCTTGGGATAACCGATAAACTGTATGTGATACTCTCTTCCATCCATTCGCACGCAGATGGATATGGCTGCAAAGGTTATGTATATTTATATCCCTAAAAGAAGACGTGTTATTCGGGATGTCAAGCATAATTTTACTTTAATAGATCAAATGATGCGTATGCCATAGTGCTAAGGAGTTGGTTTTAATGATACGCCCTTCGTCATAAAATAATAGAGCCAAGAAGTGAATATGAAAATGAAAATCTAGAGTATAATGCATATATTGCAAGCCTAAGCCGAAATGTACATAACGAAGCATATTCATTATTTTCAGATTAACGACGTTCTTGAACAGTTCAAGTCGCTGGCTTCAATTGAGAAGACGGAAAGAGAGCGCAAAAAGTACACAAAACGACGCTCGAACGTCGGCAACATGTTCACTGACAAATACGGCTTGCAAGCCATTTACAATCGCCGGCGAATGGGCATAGGAATGACGGAAAAGTTAGTCGGACTATATGAAGTTTTTCGTGGAGTCTTTTCGAAAACTTCCATAGGTTTTTATTTAAAAGTGAGGAAGTTTTTTGAAAAGATCTTTTGAACAACCTAATAATTGAAGATGCTTACAACATGCGATTGCAGAAATGAGAAAAGCGGGCTCGGTGAGCCAGTGGTTAAGCCATCGGAAGACGTGCCAGATCTACCCGAAGACATCTTTACCCAAGAGGTCGTGTCCGATCAGAGTAATAACGCTTTTAATCATTTTCCACTTTTCATTCCTAACCTCGAGTGTTGTTTTAGTTGCCAAAATTGAACAACGCATTGCTCAACCACTCGCCAATAACAGCCATCCCGCCAGTTTTTATCCGCTGCACAAGCCTCTGATGATACGACGCTCGCTTCGTTGCAAGGTACATTCTTTCTCTCCTTGTTCTCACTTGTTTTAAATCGTTTTCAAATTTGTCAATTAACAAGCCTCATTCCATGCCGAAGAAATTGCCACGATATGTTCACGCGCAGTGATTTCAGGAGTGTGATCACAATCTGTGCAAGGGCGAGTACAATCCGTCATCGATCAAGTTCAAGATCCAAATGTTCGGCTTGCTACACGTGCCCGAAGTGCGCTTGTTGGAGCCGCCACTCTTGGCCGTGGGTGAAAAGTGTATCGTCAAACTGACGCTGTCCAACCTGTCGGCTGCGCTCACTCATCTAGTTCTGCTGCCGAACGCTCTCGTGATGGACGACCCCCAATATGCTAATGTACGAGAGAAGTTGTTTATATCGATCGCTCGTATATTTATCGATTCCACAACTTAGCTTTATTTGAACGGGGAGAAATCTTTCCAAGCATAATCTTCACAATCGTGTTCAGCTGTATAGTTGGGAGGTTTTGAAGGTAGTAGCAAGCTTTAATAGACGTGAGATTGTTCTACAGTTACTTGAGGATACTGAATGTTCTAGAAGAGAGGAAACTTGGATTATCATTTAAATTGGCACACATCTCAGTAATAATAGCATGCTTAGCATTCTTTTAACTGATCGACTCGCCTGCATGAGCCAATATCGTACATATTGATACTTATATGCATTTGATATTATCTAATCCATAACATGGTCGATATGTACTACTTGAAACTCAGTGAAACGAAGCAGTAGTCATAAATCGTGATTTTTTAGGTGGACGTTCCTGTCTGCGAGTTGGTCCTTCCGCATCGCGATGAGACGGCCGAATTGGACGAAGCAGCTGAAGCGCCAAACCCGTACAAGGACGATACCGAGTTAGTTTTTAAGGGCTGTAGTGGAGATGAAATGTTTCCTCTCCCTATATTAGTTTATATTGTTTATACTTCGAAATAACGCGCGCTATATCTCACAGGTTAAAATCGTGTCTTTTGCGTTAGTTCGGAACTTGAAACCGTATAATCCTCCAAATTTTAAATAAGCCTTTGCGCATTATTTTCGAAGAATAAACGAGAGACTATCCAATAATTATCACTTCTCTTTCGATAATGCGCACTCTTTCAGCGTGATTATCTTCCGAAAGCGACACAAAATAGGCATTCAATTGACCGTTACGCCAAAAATGACGTCGGACAATGTGTGGATGAGCTTCATTTTGAAGTACGACTATGTGAATACGTTTTTGAGCTCGGGCGACCATAATAGAGAGCCCGAAATCGCGCTCCTCCAGCAGACGGTCAAGATCAATCTCGGCTCACTGAACGAGTCGACAGCATAGCAGATTGCGAATCTCTTTTTACTCTCCCTTGTTTTTGATCCGCTGGTGTTGCTATTGGTGGTGCGATTTTTTGAATGATAACTTGATATGGTTTGATAATTTATGCTGTTGCGCATTTCATTTCAACATCAACAATTTCGGCATTCAGCATCAGTCGTAAGACACAACTATCTCTATCCGCAAGTTTTGGATTATACAGTAAAAGAGGAATCGATCAAAGGGACAACACATCATTCTACTAGCATACAATCGACTGCAAAATGGGGTTGTTCACATATATTACATGACGCGATTTCTGACACTTATCGAGCACCTTCCTCTCGCAGAAATCACTCGATATCCATATACGACAGCGTTAGGCATTCTTGAGCATTAAACGCCCTTTTAACCCCACTCTACATCTGCGTTAGGTAATATATGTAGATGCGCCAACGTGATGAGCGCAACTATTCGAATTTGGATACTGAAAGGCGTTCACCGAAGCCGAGATTTCGTTGCCGGCGGAGTTCTTCGCGCTGTTGCATTTCTTCGGTACGACGCTCGAGCACCTGGGTCTTGACGTAGGCGAAAATGGTCAGACCGACGACGATGATCGCTCCCCACGACGCCCAAATGCGCGAGTGGGGCGCGTCCAGCCGGGCGTAGATCGGGTTGAACCGCTTCACCCGCGGACGATAATCCCAGCTCATCAGCTTACCATTTTCTTTCAACCATGCCGGTCGGCCTGGATCGTACGCTCCTTTGTGCGGCCTCGTTGCTGCCGGCGCGTCCCCTACTCTCGGTCCCGCTTCTCCAGAATCAGCCGACATTTGCGGTCTCCTGCAAACGACCATTCAATTGATTAATTTATTGCGACAAACGGCTGGCGCTCACTTTTAAATTTGCGATGCACACTTTTCAACTCCCTTCGATTTTCAACTTTCTAATGCTGTCACGATCCGTCTTTGCACAGAAACTTTGCTAGAATTCGTCGTTCAACAACCGAACCGCGTCGTTGAGTGCTGCCCGTTCGTCGCCGCTCTCCTGCGCGCTACTGTGTATTTGTCGCGATTCAGGCGATGCGGGTGTTTGTACATACCTTTTACTAAAAGGCGCGAAGGCGTCATGGCCGTGGCCGGAACTTACACTCCACTAACTGTCGAAATACAATATATTGTTTTTACACCCCACTGTGTTGATCTGATAACGCTCACATTGCGAACACAGTGGAGTGTAAAAATAATTTTATGTAGTTAAACAGTTGGTGGGATGTAAGTTCCTAGCACCGGATTATGCGAAAACTGGATTTTTTGGTGTCACCTACGTTTCATGCGAATTTTATTGTAGCGAGCCTTAATGCAACTATCAAAGTTGGCTTGAGCCCATTTTTCTATTATTTTTGTATGTTGTAAAAAAGTGTGCAGCAGTTCCATGCTTCCTCCTTTCGATTACCGAAATTTTTTATTTAGAAAAACATTCCACACAAATCATACTTAATCAGTACAATGAGATACTTGTATATTTGAGGTGTTATATTTCCCTGCAGAAATTCAAGATATTAAACAATGCAAAACAATGATGAGATTATGTCAGATAGTTAATCATTAGACGAATCGCGATATTGATCGTTCAATTTGCTTCATAAGCAATAAGGAAAGATTGACAAGATAACTGGTGAAAACATAAGAAAGAGAACGATAAACAAAATCATAATTTTTATTGGTTGCGATAGTGAACGAACCAGCTGATCTTGACCATACATATCATCAAAGTGTACATCCAATACAATTGAAGCAATAGCTGCGCCTACAGCGAATCCGCACAATGAATATTTGCCCACAGCATCCACAAACGAAGTTCCCTTCAAGAAGTCCATGCTGAGCTTGTATGGGAAGTATGTATCGCATCGAACTAAAAGAAATATACTTAAGAGCTTCTGATAAAAAGTCCAAATATGAGCAACAAAGATACCGTATTTATTGTAATAATACGACACTCTCTAATAGTACGACATGTCGTACTACTAGAATCCTGATATCTCATTATCAAGGGAAACGGATCACGGTAGCATACACTGCACTGTGTGTTCTCGCCTCGTGCTTTGCGTGCCGTGTGCAGTTCTTTTCTCATAATAGATAATAGTACTAAGAGATAACTGTGCATAACAGATAATGTGCTCATTATTGATTAGGCGATAAAGGTGATCGAGATTTGCTTAGTTGAATGGTCAATTCTATCCAGGAGTAAGGACAGCCAAACTAGTAGGCCTCAAGGTTACAAAAAGAGCGAAAGAGCTTGTCTGTCTTCTTTGATACTAAATAAGCATAACCCGTGTCAAAGGGGGAGCCTAACGAGACATAAAATACGCAAGCGCAGGGTTACTATCAAATATGTGAAGGCTGATAGACATGCGAACGGATCGCGATACCGAGCCATCGACCTACGGATATGAAGTAATCGAAATAAAGTACGACAGTCTCTATTTGTACGACAGGGTAGAGAGTGATCGAAAAATAGTATATGTCATACTATTAGAGTAAATACGGTATCTCAAAGTGTTGGCGTTCTCAACATTTTATAAACTATTTCGCTTCTTTCCTACAGCTAAACTCCAAGCATATCCTATTCATTTGAACGGCTGTCATAATGTACCCCTCGAGCTTATATTTTACGTGGCTTTTGCAACGTAAAGTCGAGATGCATGATGAAATATGGGGAGGATCAAGACCGACGACATTCAGGCGTCGTTCAATTGTCAAAAAATCTCTGTGGATTTACTTCCCATCGGTTAGTGTGTTAAGAATGCTTTTATGATTGGTCCCGCTAAATGTGTACTAATTAAAAAATAAGAGCGGTCAGCGTTATGAGTAATCAACGGTATTAGACCAATATTTTTCCGCGTTAGTGTTAATATTTTCTCTCCGTTCTCATCGTAAAACGGAAGGCGCTTGCCTTAAACAGTGAAATAATATACTAAAACTATTGGTAACTGAGTCCATGAATAATTCGCTATAATGTTAATAAAGGAATCTGAGCCACATTTACCAACACCTCTTTAAATCAGTGTGCAATGTTCTCGTCCCTTAAAGTATGCTCCTGTATGATTATCATTTCATACACTCAGTTACACGATTCAATTAATTCAAATTTACAAACGGTGAATGTACAGTTATATTGTCTAATTCTTACTGGCAGCAGGGAATAACTCGACAATACAACTTGTCAAAGTTTGGTTGGCGTTGAATGTGGTGACATCAAGTGTCGTGGTATTCTTATCTTCATTAAACGAGCATCCTCTCGGCACTATCAGATTGTAGTCGTAATTTAAGAGCAAAATCCAGACAATAATCTGAAAACGTGTACATCAACGATCTTTTAAAAAATCTTCTGTTAATAGATTCGTAGAACGAGTAGTTAGCAATAATTAAGATTCAATCAAAACAACAGATTAGACTCAATAGGACGAGTGAAACCTTGAATTTTCATTATCAGAACTCCACTAATTTCAAATATGTTCTAAAGCGTGAATATATTAAAAGATAATACTTTCACTTCTTCATATAGCATACAGAAGAGAGTAAACATTATAATTACGAAGAATGGAAAATCTTCTTATACGAAATGAACTTATCTGTCGCAGCGAAGACGTGAATATAAATGTTAATGCCAAACTAAGCAAATCCGCTTACCACTAATATTTGATGTGGAAGTATCAATAATATTTTCGCTGCAAACTGCGTGTAGCTTCTAACACCCCTCATGATGAATTGACCAAACATGCTGGACAAGAACAACAGTGGCAGCAGCCATTTCGATTCCTAGAAGCGTTTTAAAATCATCTTTTATCAGTTAAACCAAAAAACAGATTGGAACTGTTTATAGAGAAAATTTCGAATGAAAGCAATTCGATACAAATTTTATCCACTGCTAAATTCTGAATTCGTTTATTCATACAGCCAACTGTGTTTATAACGTCGCTCCTTAGCCGGTCTCTTGACCGACGTTATATTAGGTTGATCGGAAAGTCTTTTCGTTTTTAGGTTTTTAAGTTTGAGTGCGTATAACTCCGGTAATACACAATCAAATTCACTGCGGATTTTCTCATTTTGTAGAGCTCTTTTTAACTTAGATTTCCTTTTTTAAATCATAATAATCCGTTCGGAACAACTTATTTTACGAACTTTCTACGGATATTGAAAATTTCCCATTTTTGCGCGTCTGTCAGGATATTTACTGCGACCAAGCCAAATGCGCAAGCAACGTGCGCGAGACGTGCAAAAATAAGGAATTTTCAATATCCGTAGAAAGTTCGTAAAATGAGTTGTTCCAAACGGATTTTTATGATCCAAAAACGAGAATCTAAGTTAAAAAGAGGTCTACAAAATGAAAAAAACCCGCAGTGAATTTGGTTATGTATTACCGGAGTTATTGCTCATTGAACGCTCTTCACTCAAACGCTGCAAAGTCGCCTACCTTCTCAATAACATAAAATGACGAAAAATGAACATGACTAAACAATTAAAAAAAGGAAATTTAAGTTAAAAAGAGCTCTTTCAAATGAAAAAGCACACTGAATTTGGTTGTTTATTACCGGAGTTATACATACTCAAACTTAGGAATCTAAAAAAACGGAAAGACTTTGCGATCAACCTAATAAAAGCAGTTGACTGTATGCATATGAAGTTACATCCTAATCCTAATCAAAAACTCATACCTTCATTAAAATGTCTAGCGTTGATGCTGGTTCATGGAGCGCGGCTACACGTGAAAGTGCAGTCCAAGCAATTATCGCTGTCAACAGTTGAGGAAAAAGTTGTAAGTTCTGCAATCCGACAAACTGTAATATTCGCACCGAGCCGTTACACAAAAAACGTCTTTGACCGCTGCATCTTCTTTCGAGAGACCGTATTTTACACTAACTTTATTTTATTCTCAACATTTCATGTTCATTTTCTTGACAACTTTTTCAGATTATATAAAGGATACCCTCTAAACAGGAGGTTTAAGCCATATCTTCTGAGAGAGACATCAAATTTTCAGAAAATGCGTTTATTCATTAGCGCTACAGCCCGGCTATGACTTGACCTTTACTCATGAACGAATAGTGCTGTACATTAAGAGCGGTATCATTGTTCAGTTGGGAGTGAAAGACAGCAGTTAAATTTCAGTTATAAAAATGCTCACATTATGTTGTATATGATAAAAATTTAAACACGAACCGGCCAAGCAGCCATCACAAACAAGCCCTCGTATCGCTTCCATTTAAAAGTTGCACACTTTTTCCTTATTCGTCCGATAACATGCTCAGCCTTTGTTTTAACAATCAGCGCCTCTGTGACACGCATCTCCATTGCTACAGAGAGAGCTATCGGGGCAGGCATCGATACAACAGCGACGGCACTGACCTGTGCCTCCCAGCCGCTCCCGCGTCGGTCGAAGGAACGCGATCGATTTTCGCAGCTGTGCCGCAACAGGCGCTTCAACGTTATACCGTATCCACATGGCGGTAATTTTAACTTGGCGGTTGTTGGGTAAGATTTATACGAGCAAGATATTTAAACTAATCAGGAAATGCCCTGCGTTTTCATGGATTGTTGTAAGTTGAATATCTAGCAGGTCACTCTTGAAAATATTTACGGGAAAGTTACGCGTCAAATTGCACTATGAATATTTTCGACTACACTTTCTGGTGTTACTCTGTCGCGCTGTCGCTATGCTTTGCTATGCTATGCTGTTCTTTTCTGTTCTATTTTATTCTATTTTATTTATTCTATTTTAATCTATTTTATTCTATTTTATTTTATCTTATTCTATGCTTTGTTCTGCTTTGCTTTGCTTTTGCTGCTAGCAAGCGTAAATCTGTGGTAAATCGACGCGTCGAGTCTACAATTTGCATTCGCTAAACTTCCTGTTTCCGTTTAAAGGATGAGGTGCTGTTCTGCACTCGAGCCACGCGCGGACTAATAAAAGCCTGCATTGACAGGTTTTTTAATGCTGAAAAGACTTCTTTGCTCAGTGATGTTCTTTAACCAAGTCCGTAGAGGGATATCGCTCATCCCTCTGAATAGGATCGCTGAAAGCTTAGCTGACTAAGTTGCGAAATTTGGACTCAGAGAAGCGATTTGCTACGGACTCATCCTTATTCGCGTTGAAACGACTATCGGCTGATTACGAGACCCTATTCCTCAGTAGTGTCACTATATTTTGTCTCGTTTGAATAACACCAAATTATGAATACATGTTTTTCAGCGACGCGAAAATGCTTGCGGGTCCGGGAGGCGACCATCGTGGCCCGCACACAGATGTATGAAATATCTCATCCTTTTGTTGAAGGCCTTCTTTTATTAAACTTCGAGGGTTGCTTTACTGGGTTACGGCTAATAAAACTTAAAGTTTCGAATATAGAAACGAAACTATGAGTGTGCTCGAATGAGTTTAATCGTTTTTTCTTTTGACTCACAATTTATATTGACCCAATTGCAGCGTCGGTTCAGAGATAATTCTCCGTGTGCCTGCGTTTTCGTCGTGCTGGCCGGCGTCTTCCTTGCAGTTTGGTTCATATTGGGCAAGGATGGGCAGCACGTTTGGAGCTGGCTCGCCTTTGCCACTGGCGTGGTCTGCACAGCTTTTGCCGCCTACTATTGCGAGTAAGTGCACTTTATTAGTTATTTTAAAATCCTGACAGTTTCGGTCACTTTCATTTTTGGCTTTTATTTTTATACAAGCGGACACTATTAAAACGGAAATATTTGGAAATATTGCACCGAAATATCTTTATCAGAGCATTAGTTTACATGCTAAAGTATTCACTGTTGTTAACAGAAAATTCTCACTGCAATGAGACTTGCCGGGATGCACATTATATCAAAACGGCCAGCGACGCATTGAAACCGTCAAACAGATAGGGATATTTTCATTCTTTTGGGTGCATCGCCGGCTTTTGGAAATTCGCATTATCAAATATACAGGGTGGCGCACGTAAGTGTGCTGAGTTAATTTTTGAATGACTTTTCCATTCTGCACCGATTCAGATCAGGTTAATGCCATTTTGTAAAGCGTTTATAGAAATTTCTTTGACACCACGATCAGCTCATATGGATAAATATAATATAAATTACAAGGGTTTAATGTGAGGTATCCAATTTATCGAAAAATTAGGTGAGCTTCCGTCACGACTCTGTAGGGTTTCAAATTGCTACCATTTCTGAACCACACAATCGATTTTGCTGAAAGTTTACGGAAGTATAGCAGGTTAATTGAGTTTTTGTTTAACTGAGTTTCAGTTAATTTGGTTCTCGCATTCTTTGTAACCAAGAGTTCAAATGCAACCATCCATATACAAAGGAACGAAATGGTTTGTTTTTGAATAATTTGGCCCAGAATAATTCAACTGAGTTGAATCTTGAAATTTGAAACAAAAATCATTGAAAATGAAATTGAAATCGGTCATGGCAGTGATCGTCAAGATATGGTCATGCAAAGATAAGATCTCATTTTTAAGCGAATTGTCGGCGGCACGCAAAAGGTGAGGGAATTCGCTTTAAAAAAATGAACCTTATCTTTGCATGATCATATCTTGACGATGCCATGATCGACTTTAGTAATTCTTTTTGAGATGAAACCCCAATATATGGAGATTATTTATGCTAAGTTTCAGATCAGTTGATTTATTCTGGGCCAAGTTATTCAGAAAAAAAGTTGTCAATTTGTTGGGAAAGCCTATTTTTTTCGGAAAAATGGATACCTCACAGTAAACTCTTGTAATTCCCTTCATGCCTATCCATTTGAGCTGAACATAGTGTCAGAAAAAATTTACATAAACGCTCTACAAAATGGTATAAACATTATCAAAACCAGTGCAGAATGGAAAAAATTATTCAAAAAAGCTATCGGCACACCTATGTGGGCCACCCTGTATAAGGTAGCGGCAAAAAAGTATCCTTCGGTCGTAACCCGCTTTAAAGTTAGAGTCCCGTTCTGAAATTTTATGTGGGGATGCAGTTAGTGATAAACTGCTAGAGGGCCAAGTTTTAAGTATTAAGACTTCAGGATTTAGTGTTCTGACCCAAGTAACCCAGCCCTTAACGCTCTTATACCCAAACGAAATGCGTAAGAAGGTATAATATTTTTAATGTCGCATTGTTGACATCTGACATTCCTGTACAAATGAAAAATGAGAAGAGAAAATGTACTAACGTTTACTAGATTGGCACTTTAATTGTTATTATATCGCATTGTGAAATAGTGAAATGTGAAGAGTAATGGTTAGGTGATGGTGTGAGAACATTTGAGAACACTAAATATGAATTTTTTCAGCCTTCTCGGCGCGTGCATACCTTTTGTGCAAAGCCGAGAAGGTCGCATCCATCGAGAAGTCGCCGCGGAGCAGCGAGAGCAGCAAGAGCAGCAAGAGCAGCAGCGAGAGCAGCAAGAGCAGCAAGAGCAGCAGCGAGAGCAGCAAGAGCAGCAGCAGCGAGAGCAGCAGCAAGAGCAGCAGCGAGAGCAGCGGCGAGAGCGGCGAGAGCGGCGAGAGCAGCGAGCGCAGCAGCGAGAGCAGCAAGAGCAGCAGCAAGAGCAGCGGCGAGAGCGGCGAGAGCGGCGAGCGCAGCAGCGAGCGCAGTACGTTTTTTTCTTTATTGCTGAAACTGCATGGCGCGAGGTCGTGTGCTATATACTATTTCCTCTTTATATCAACAACTTACAAATTTTAAGAAGACATTTTTCGAAGCAAATAGGTCACATTGACTCAGGTGAATAGGGGAAAATCGGTTAAGTCCGGGCATTTATGTGCGCTGACGAACTGAAAAGAATCACAGCGTCAGTTATATTAAACTAAATCGAACAAACTTTAGTTCAATAAAATCAGATAGATCATAAGCTACAATATGTCTAAAATTTAGAGCCATCTGTAGATTACAGGGCCTTGCGTTTATTAGTTTAATCTAGAAATCGTACAATAATAAAAACGCGCCCTCTGTTTGGCCGTGTCTTCAAATGCACCCTATGTCAGAGAGTCATCTCAAAATACAGGATGTCCCGAATAATTTTTTGATTTTGGTAAATTATGTTTTTTCCAACCCTCACGCTCAGGCGACTTATAAACAAAAATTAATAACCCATAATCTAGGGTATACCTCCTAATTTTGAAAGGTGTTTCCTAGTTTTAGAGGGGTAATTTGATAGAATTCTACTTTATGACATTCAAAGTTAAAAACTGTCCCCGAAATAGCATTTTTGCACTTTTTTCTCTAGACGTATCCGTAAAACTAGGGATTACCCCCTAAATTATTGGTTATTACTATTTACTAGAAATCTCCTGAGCGCGGGGATAGTATAAAATCATAATTTACCAAAATTGGAAAATTATTTGTGACACCTTGTATTTTGGGATGACTATGACATAGGGCGGATTTGAAGACCGAGAAAAAATAGGGCGCTGTTTTAGTCTTTTACGTGTTTATTCATGATTTTCCGATCATTCGCTGTCAAGGTATTTAATCCCAAAGCGAAAGTTGTCAAATATGGAGGTTGTTTTGACTGTCGCTTTACGCAGTCGTTGGACAAATTTATGCAGTTGTTGGAAGGATTCCGGAAATTATTGTCTTATTAACGCAAGATCCTGTAAATTGAAAGTTAAAAATTATTTTATTTTTCGGAATAAAGTATCCAAATTTGCTGTTGACCATATGCTTACATTTCTTCGTTGCAGGTTAATGGAGGAGGACCAGCAATGAACGAGAGCTTTAACACTTAAGCGTACGATGATTTACCATATTTCTTTCAATTAACGCCCTGGACGTTTATTTCTTCAACTTACGCTTGAGGGAGGGGGCGCTTAGCAGAATGCCAGCGACGAGTGTGCAATATTCTGCATCTTTTTCGGTCTTTCCACTTAAACTCATTACGTGTTTGAATTATTGATCGATCTGTGTACTTGATGGTGCTGGGAGTTCAATATTGACCTATACTGCATAGGCGTCTACCGCGAGGTTGGGCCTCTATTATTTCAAAGGAGTCGTGAGGAGGGCGTTCGTTGGTGAAGAGTGTGTATTGGAGGAGGACGTTAATTAAAGAAATACGGTATAATGTTTTTGAAGCCTACGGCAGTGCTGCTTTTTATACTGAGATTGTTACGAATGGGACGGCATTTGGTGACCTGACCTTTTCGAATATAGCGTGTTTTTGTATGTTATCGTCGCATCTCTTCAACAGTGGGCTTTCAAATATAATCGCTTTACCTCATGAAATTTTACTTCGACTGTGCTCTGTGTTTTCTGCTACATTTATCTTACCGTTGTCTTCGCAATAATATCTGCGGTCCAGATGGCTTATTTACCGACGTAGCCGCCCTTTTTTCTGCTTATGACATTTGGTGATATACGCGTCAGACAATGAATAAAATCGTTCCGTGGTTTGATGAAGTATCATCTATACGAACTACAGTGAAACCCGGATATAGGAGCAGTCTCGGGAAATCGAAAAATTGCTCTTATATGCGGGGTCGACCATTTCTTGCAAAATTAGTGTTAGAAACACGTAAAATACAATACCACAGGTCGAGCATACAGCTTAATCCCTCAAAATTACGTTTCTGGAACTATTTGAACATTATAAAGCATGAAAAGTAATCACTAATCTTGAGTCGAACGAGTTTACTGGGAATGGGTTCAATATCGCTCATAGTGAGAGTCGGACAACAATTAAAACGCGCCCTATGTTTGACCTTAACATACTGAAAATATCAAACATAGGGCGAATTTTAAGTATTCATAGGGCGCGTTTTTAGTTTTTTCCGTTTTATACTGACCACCTCAATGTTAGCTAAAAACAGGCTATCCATAGACTCAAGTCACCTGTCGGACGAAATTTTTTTCACATTTTCGCCGCTCTATAGAGCAGCCCTCTCACACGGAGAGTCGTAAATCTGCGACTTGTCGGTCCACTCAGGAGGCGAGTTGACCTAACGCATTGTCGGAAACTGAGCCTCTCTTGCCACAAGCGCCGTCTTCGCCCATGCAAGGTATGAATGTACGGAAAAAGGAAACAATATATAACTTGGAAAGTATCGATGTTTTCCGCCGCCCGTGAGATCAGCTTCCGGACAAGCCTCCCGGCGGTCTAATGTAGAAAAGCAGACGCGTCGGCATTGCGAATGTTGCGTGCTGGTCGCCAATAGACGCCCTCCCCGACCATAACGGTCACGGCGTAGCGTCGATTAGCATACACTTGTCATTTAACATTTCGCTACCGATTAGTCCATTTTCACTGAGGAATTGGAAAACGGCTAAGGGACCTCGTTAAAAATTAGTACAATATCGGATTGACTTCAAAGCACACGCGCTTCTGCTGATGCCGCCACATTGACATCTAATCATAGGAAGCATTTTTGCCCTCGCCGCGTGAGAGCCGCTCTCCTCTATAGAGCGGCGAAAAACTTTGGAGTCCGACAGATAACTCGAGTCTATGGAGGGCCCATGGTGATTATTCGAAGTTCTACAGGCGCACTGCGCCAGCGACCTGGCGACGAAAAGATCTGTTGTGTTCCGACTTTGGTGTGAGGAGGCAGTATATCATAGGACCGTTTAGGTAAGGAACAACTCTCGTAGAATACTGGGTGAACACAATACAATAGACATTACAGAAGTGCGGATGCATGTTACAATAACTTCCCCGCGGGAACTAGCGTCTCCCGCGGGGAAGGATCCAACGATATAACATTACAAACAGTGTCACTCAGGACACATCAAGATCAGAACGCGTTCAACACAGCACCAGTAAAACCGTTTATGATCCAAAATGCATACACGATCGAAATACAGACTGATAAAACGAATGATTCTATAAACAATACATACAACAGATACTGTAAATCCTCTAATAACCCTCTTGAGAATAAAACATTAAACCCCCGTGTAGTGTAGGTCAACACTGAGCCCCCATTCAAATCAGATGCCCTCTCACGAGCGCTTCATTTAAATAACAACTGAAATAATCGCACCCCACTCAAACCTTGATTAAAATAACTGTCTAAGGCGACTATTAGAGAATTTAGAGTGATAAAAAGGGACGGCATTGAGCGCAATTATAATATGGCAAAGCCTTCGAGTGTTAAAAATGGCATTAAAACGGTTTTCACTTTCATATAAACACTTTCCAGTTCAGCTGCTGGCGGTAGAAGAGTTTGGTGTTTTTGATGATTTCTCGATCCAGAGGCAGTATCAGAGACGTTGTGTTCAGCAGTAGGAAGATGATTTTGATGTTCTTAGCTGTTTCGCCTTTTCTATTACAATACGATCGTTGAGCGTTCCATTGCGTCAAAAAATGCCTGTCAATCAAAGCGCTTTACAACCGTACTAATCTCTAAGCTTTTTTTAGTGACAGGGAATTTTTTATCCCATACACATTTCATCAAGCAAGTTTCCTCATCACATCCTCATGTCCTTTCTACATCCCCCTACCTCGCGCCATGCTGTTTAAGCAATGAACAAAGATCAAACGTACTGCCTCCGCCTCTTCCTCTCCCTCTCCCTCTCCTCCCTATGGATTCGGCCATTGCGCGTCTCCACCCACACTTCGCAACCTCCAATTTGACTGAAAAAGTTTTATATTTATATGACGCTAACTATTGGACAGTTATTGGTTGCTTCTGTTCGAAGTCACAAGACTCACAAC
>NIUQ01004060.1:0-15022 GCA_002796945.1 Plectus sambesii
TAATCTCGTGTCTCTTTGTCGCATTGTTTTTTGCTAAGGACCTCTGAATCGAATGAATTTGTATGTTTGTGTGTGTGAGATAAAGAATTTGAAATTAACAATGTTCATGGACACGTGACAAACGGCCCGCTGAGGCAGAACAAGTGTCGCTTGTAGAACAGTAAGAAATGCACGCAAGTCTCCAGTGGTACTCATCGCTGGGGTACGATTGTCGCTCTTCTGAGCGGTCGCCAAAGATACCCTTTATGCAGCCTTGCCGAAACTGAGCGCTTGCTATTCAAGTAATCTTCTCGATTTGCTGTCATTAGCACTGGTGCATATCGTTATGATTCGGGCTAGCATTTCGCCTTCGCAGTCATACTCAGAGGGTTAACGAGAGGGATAGGCAAATGCCTAGCAAGCCTATTGGCACTGACACAGCTAGCAAATGCAGGCCGATCGCGGCGCGTCGCTCATATACCGCTTGACCGACTCGTGACAAGACATCGATTGGACTATAGATGACAACTGGAATTTATCGAAGCAGACGAGAAAAGTGTCAACAAGAGAGCAAAGATATATCCGCCAGTGTTCCAAATAATTTGTCAACAATCCTTTCGCTAAATTACTATTCAATGCTAGGGTTGTATTGGAGACCTCTGAAACCGCGACACCCCAATACTGTTCCGCGAAATTCAAATACTAGTAATTACTCATTGCTAAAGATAGGATTATCGATTAGTTATCTGGAACACTATCATCAATTTCGAGGGCGGCGGCATCCGCTGCAGCCATCACTTGAGCTTGACGCCGGATCTTCTTAAATGTCCGATAGGCGGCAATCACCCGTTCTCGTTCATCCGCCAAGTCTTTCTGTTTAGGCGGCTGTTGAGTCGGCTCAGAAGCGACGGGTGGACTGAGCATTGCCTTCAGTAGTAGCTGCTTACTGCCCGCCTGAATGTTTACCGTTTATCATCACTATCCGTATAATAATGATTACAGTGAAATTCATTTACACTGATTTCGTTTATACCGGTAAATTTGGCCTCTACATAAGCGTTTCTTTTTAAACACTGAAATTCGCTTTTACCGGTATTTCGCTAATATCGGTCATTTCGGCCGGTCCTCCAAGTACAGGTAGAAACGGGTTTAACTGAATAACTATCGTTGTCAAATCATTATCATGACTATCATCCCACTATATTATCATTTTATAAACTATGCTAATTAAAAATATTGCATTGTAATTGCATTAGCACGAAGCGTTGATGGTTGCGAATAAAATGGTTACAATAGTAATATTAAAATAAATATAAATCGCAACGATCATGCAATTGGCTGAAGGTTTTTATAAATCGCTCAAATTGAAGTCGACATATTTCGCATTGATGAAATTATATCGCCTTTGGTGTTTTAAAAAGTTTCGAATAGACTCGATTCGGAATTGGAAGAAAAACATCCTTTTACAAATGTGTTATAAAAGAACGAACAAACCTTGCTAAATCCTGGCTTTAACATTTTTCTGTGGATACCTTCAAAGTCTGGTGGAGCATCGGCGCGTTCACCGAATGGAATCACTTCTATAACAACAACATCATGCATTGCACTTATCACAGTCAAGTGATAAGAGCTTAGCAGAGTTACTACGAATCGTCCCTAATCACCTTACGACCAATTACCAAGAATAACTATTTAATTAATCATTCACTCTTGGTAATTGGTCGCTAAAAGTCGTGAATCGTGACGATTGACGTTAACTCAGCTAAGCTCTCTGATCTTACCGCGAGCGTTGAGTAACAATTCCTTCTGGTCACACTTGGTTTGTTCCGCTTTGAGCATGCGGATTCGTTTCTTGCGATCGATTTTGCCGCTTTTCTCGGGCGCATCAGCCGTTTCGTCGTCCCTGGTATTCAGGGAAGTTTCGGCTTCCTCCTCGATGTCGTAGTCGTCGTTTGTTTCAGACGAAACGTTCGCTTTCTTCTTTCCCTTCTTTGCCTTCACTTTTGGCGCTTCCATCTCAGCTGCTCTTTTAGCGGCTTTTCGCTTCTTTTTCTCCGCCTCTTTCGCGTCCAATTCTTTAAATTCGCCCTCAACTGCGCGCGGATCTCGTCCCGCCATGTTGAAGTGAACCTTAACAAGGCATATTAATTTCTTACAAAGTGGTACTTTGTTCAAGATTGTTCAATATAAGTTGAATAAAGATTGTCAGAGTCAATAAAATTGAACATTTTCCACTCGAAAAAGGAGTTTAAATGTTCTACTCGTAATTACGATTGTACGATCAAAAAATTACAAAATCTATCAAACCAACCTTCATTAGCTGTTCCTGAACTTTGGCATGCGACTCTCGTTTGATGCGGTCCATGAACTGAAATTCGCCCTCAAAAGGTCGCTGCTTGAAGCCGGCATTCGTTGTTGCTTCTGTAAAATTATAGTTCAAACTGGCCAGTCATGACCAAAAGACAGACCGGCAATTTTATTTCGTTGACGGTTGCGTGCCTTTTTTTCGGCGCTCGGTACAGCTGCCTGTTTCTTCAAGATCCCAATCTCACGCATTGATCGTGAAAATTTCTGATCGTCCAGTTCATCAGACTTCGGTGCTCTGTTGAATGCTCTGAAAAGACACGAGCTGGCTATATAAGCTTCAATCGAGCGTGTAACTTACTTTGCTTTAGCTTCTGCCTCTCCTTTCGACTTTCGATTAAAAGGATCAACTGACTTTAACTTGTTGCGCTTCTTCTTCTGAATGCGCCGGTGTCGAGCCATTTTATGCAGGTGTTAACGTGTTCAAAGCGGTAGTTGGATTCACTCCTCTCCGAAGCGGCAGCAGCAAGTGTACCTCAATCGTTGGTGATAAGAACCATCGGCGCGCGGTAGGATGTACAGCGTTGCTGCGAACACAGTAAATACAGGGGTTCCTGTCGGGACTCGAATGTGTTCGTACATTCAAAATTTTGCATAGAACAGAAACTGAAGCGAGAACAAGCTTCAAATATCCAAGGAGTCGCAGCTGATCGCAGAAACAGAGGTTGGCAGTTGACAATGATTGATGCTCAGTCGTTTTCACCTTCGGTGAGCGAGATGGTAAGCGCCACACTCCCTTGTACTTGTCGACAAGCACGCCATCGAAAGTAGCCCTCGTCGAATTTTCAATGAAAGCATCAATCAGCGCGTAACACCAGCACTATTAATTTCTCTCTTTTCGGATTGGTGTGCATCTATTTCTCCATACGCATCATGCACCGCCCACACAAGTTGTTCAAGATGATCGCTTTGCAATTGTCGTCATATTCGTCGCCGTCGTCGTCGAACGAATGAAGGAGCTTGTTCACGTTCAGTATCATCGGCTGATCAACTCGTGGACGGACAACTCTGGCGAAACTCGAATGTCGAAGCGGTCAACTGACTACCTACCGTCGTCCAGATTAAGTCGCCGGCCACGTGTATAATGAAGGGGCTATCCGCTTCTGTGACGGTGTCAAATGCTTTATCGCGGGCAAATGGCGCTACCGATAGACGATGATGTACAATCCAGAAATGGAGCTTTGTGATTGTCATCGACAGTGACGATCATGAAGTTCCTGTGCCTAAAGAGGGCACCGTGCATGTCGCTTGCGGAGTGATTGACTGGCAGATACAGTCGAGATAGCGAAGAGTTGTCGCCAGAGGCCAAGACACGTCCATCTGCAGAATGGGGAGGAACGCGTTGACCGTATGGCAGTCGATAAGATCACTTTCGGTGGCGGTGTTCGCCGTCATCGGCGTCGCCATCAAACAGTCGATCAACACGCAGAATATCGCAACTCTCGAGACTCAACCGGCAACCACTCGGTATGGCTCATCATAGGCGCCGACACGTTTCTCTCGCTATCGTCTGCGACTATCAACGATCTTTTCTTCGCTGTGATCGGCATCTGTTTGTCCGAGTAACTATTGAGGACTGCACAAAAATGAATTGTTAGGCGATTTTTAGGTTTGCTGCGATGAGGGGGTCAGCAGCGAACGATCAAAGACCGACGCCGTCACATATCAGACGAGCTTATATGAGCGTTCATGACCGTTCTTGCTCGCGACTTGCATCAACTGCCGTCAATGTTATTTGTAGCCTTATCCGAAGCATCGTCAATGTTCAATCTCCGTAACACGACCACCAGCAGCACCACATTGCGGCCAGTCCTACCCAAACTCGTATTCATGCCCAGATAACTCGGTTGAGCATTACACGAGCTACAATACCACTTCTTTAACGATACCGTAACAGCAATAATTAGTGAATAACCAAAATGTAAACGACAAAAATATACGTTTGAAGCGCATGTAGCAAAAACGACTGCTTCGTTACGATACGTACAACCAACGCAAAGGTAAACGTGCGCATAGCAAGATAACAAGAGGTGATCACAGGCTTGGAATGCTAGGAGATCGGACCAAATCGACCAAGAAGCTCGAACGATGTGGTCACTACTTAGTCGCAGTTGTTCCCAAACGGCACAACGGACACTGGCTTCATGTTTTCGTCCTCGATCCGCTGAAAATGGAGCGTCAGATTCAAAAAATGTAATAGCTAAAGTTGTTAGAACTGACTGATTTCAAGAAGTTAATTAGTTCCTCATTGCGTTCGTGGAAGAAAGCGGCGGGATTTCGCACTAGAACGTGCGCAGATCGGCACTTGTCTTTGCCTAGAATAATTCGATTAGATCGCCGATCAACGAACAATCGCTACTTCATTTATTACCAATTGTTTCGGCCAAAACCACATAGCTGTATTTGGTTCCGTCTTCCGATTTACCCGTCTTTTGAGCGCAAACTGAAACGTGAACAATGTGACAAAGTGACAAACAGGAATATATTGCATACCTGGCAAGTTGAATTTGTAGCTGTTGGGACCCTCCAATTGTAGTTGAAGTGTTCGACGCTCTATCGAAAGGACAACTCCTTGCAGCTAAACAAAAAAATTAACGTTAAAAGAGCGCTCTACTGAAAATGTTTGAATTATATCTTTACTTACTTAAATCACTGCTTTATTTAAAAGATTGCTCGCACACGAAAAGACGCACAGTTAATGCTCATTAATGATGCGCTAGCCTTCATGTCACGAAGGCGGGTTTGCAGCAGCTTGAGATTCAGAATGAAAAGCGACATACGAAAATGTGCTCGTAATGCGCGCCTTTCTTTTGAACGTACATGAGAAATATGGCGGGACGGACGGGCGAAGTGTATAATATCGCATTTTGGCGGCCCAAGAGAGATTACGAGAAAGGTTTAGATAGTGAGGTTGCTTACCGTAATTGGCTTGCCCTCATCCGAAGTTTTGAACGTCCAGCTCAATTTAGCTTGCTGGAAACCTTTTGCGCGACCGGGAGTCGCACTTTCAACTGAAAATATGAAATAGTTTCAATTACGATGACTGGTACAATAACGTACACTTGAATCGGGCGCAGGTAGGCTTGAAATCGGCGTTGTTCTCGTGCATCATGTGAAGGGCGCCCTTGTAGATTTGCTTGACATTCTCTGTGTTGCCGAGCGCCTGTACCCAGTCGCCTTTCATCATCTCCAAATCGAGTGGCACACACTCACATTCGCTATCGATTTCTGCCAACTGCGGTTCCATAATTCTGCAAAAATGTTGTGTTACTTATTTGGCGATATATTGAAGCTTTATTACCTGAACGCTGACGCAAGCGTCTCCGATTCATCTGATGAATCTTCGGCATCGACAGTCGTGTTAGCGATGGAAGATGTCTCTGCTGGTTCGGAGGTCGTCAGATCGGGGATGGATTCCGATTTGCCCCGTCCCCCTTTTTGCATCGTTTGAGTCGAGGCAGACTCCGTGGCTGGCTCCTGTGGCTGTTGTTCATCATTGTCGACATCTTCCGACTGAACAAGTGCCGAAGTGCGAGGATATTCGTGCGACTGACGACGTCCAAGTTTCACGTCGTATGCGTTAAGAATCTCATGCACGCGGATAGCTTCCTCTGGCGTCAGTGATTCGATGTTTAGTGGGGATGCAGCGAGGGGACTCGCCTGCGCATCTAGCGGATATTGTTGCTGGTTGGCGAGCTGGCCCGTTTGTTGATTTCGCAGAGAGTTGGCATAGGATAGTAGAGCATCTCGGTTGACTTCGTCGAGTATTTGCTGCTCGCTCGGTGAGTATTTTCTACCGTATCGATAGGTCTGCGAGGGGGGAGCGCGACGGAACTCTTCGCGGCGGGTGGGCACAAAATACTCTCCACTACTACCATCAGACGAGTAATCAGTGCGAGGCTTGAGAACTGAAGAGAGATAATCTGTCGGCGGCGGGGATGGCGTAATCGACTTCTTCAGCGCCTCCAGCAACGCTTCGGCTAGCTTCTTTTCGTCCACTACGCTGGACAGCTCGGCCAGCGAAGGCTGTGCTGAAGCGACCGGCGAAGTTGCGACCGTCGGAGGCATAGTGGTCGTGACATTTTTGCGCCCACTGGCAGCAGCGTCGATGACACTGCTCCACAGCTTCTTTGGACCGTCTTCGTCCTTATCACCCCCTTCGGCATTCTTATCTTTCGACTCGATTTCATTGACTTTCTGAGCGAAAGCGATCGGATCGGACAGTAATTTTCCCAGAAGACCATCGCCTAGGATTTTCGAGAGGATCATCCTGAAAGTGAATTTATAGCGCATAACAGCGATAGTCAACGATGGATGAGAAATGAGGCACTTGCCTCGACTTCTCTCCCCCTCCCCTGACCCAGGTCAGCTCTGACGTCAGAAATTTCTGATATGCCAAAATTTATCGCTTTTGATCTGAGATTGAAACAGAGTCAAATATTAATTTTGACGATTCTAACGGTGAGAAAATCCTTCGAGTAGGGCCCAAGCTCGATTATGTCTCGAGCCCCCAACATCCTCAATCTCGTCCCCGACGACAACTGAGAGCGACTCACTCTAACTTCTCGGGATTGCCTTCGAGCTGAGTCTGAATCATCGTTGGCAGTGATGAAATGACGCGTTGCAGCAGAACAGCATAGGCGGGGTCGGCCTGGGACTTCACGACCCAGGCAAAAGAGGCGAAACAGAGCAGCCTAAGGAGAGAGGATCTCATAGCTAGCCTGTCAATGTGGCGACCGAACCAACAATTGGCTGACGGGGCGAAGAAAGTGGCACTTACGGAAATGAGCAAAGGAGGGCATCGGGACGTTTAGGAGCAAATGACGGCACGAACTTGCCTTTATGACCTGAATTGCCAGTGTATTATCACTCACCACCCCCCACCGTCGAAAGTTCGACGCATCCCGTTACACGCGCGTAAAGTAGGACGCCTCGAAAAGATTGTGTCAGTGATTTCCCTCTTTCGCACTGCTCTCCTTTTCTTTGACATAAACTCTCTCTCTCTCTCTCTTCAATTGATTCACGTCGATCAATGCTGACATCACTGAATGCGATCAACCTTCATTTTTTCATATTACCGAAGTGTACATTGTGTCCTGTTCTACAAACTGGCAACGTAATGTTCGCCGAGAACTGTAAAGTGATGATTCTGCTGAAGTTAAAATCCATATTGTAGCTCTGGCAAGTACAACTAGGTCAAATCTATTATTCATGGGTTGACCGATAGATGTGTGACTGCAAAAACAGAACAAAAACAATACGGCCGTTTGGGCTCTTTTCATGTGACAATTTCAGTGCAGTCTTCACTGTGTAAGGAAAACTTGAAAAATAGCGCCTCGGCAAATAAAATAAAATCGGATATAAGAGAATGCTCTAATATCCGGATCACATAAGCGTTATAGCACAATGCAGACAAAATCACAAATAATCTTTTATATCGGAGTTTGACTATACTTCAACTACACGAAAATGTCGAAAATAAATATTTCCAATTATCGCAAGAATTTATGCACAGAATCAATGAAGTCCTGCGGTCGGTCGGCGTGGACCCAGTGACCGGCCGATTGTATGACGTCAAAAGTGGCATTCGGAAACAATCTTTTGATTTGCGGGTGATCGGCATCTCTGAAAGTGGGTCACGTTGAAATTACAGCGTAGAGTGAAATAATGCACGCAGCGTACGTCACGTAGGGCGACTTGGATCCTGTAAGGAAGAGCGTCGGACCATCGAATGAAGAAGCAGCTTTTTTGATCGATGAGAATCCGATCACGTCGTTCAAGTAGTCCTTGAGTGCAGGCAGGTTCAATCGCCAAGCTATTGAACCGTCCGATTTTTGATACAAGTTGGTGAGCAGAAATTGCCTCACGCTCGTGTCCTGAATAACGCGATAAAACTTGGTAAGGCGGATGACTGAGGTTGTTCAGTAGAAGCTGGAGGAGTGTAGGAAGTGGATAATGCAGCTTTTCATTGGATACCGATTTGATAACATTGAGTAAAGATAAAGCACAGTGCAACGGAAAGTCGGCCGTACGAAAGGAAATAATCGATAAGGAATCATTCGTATAGTAATCACTTACTTTTACAACCGCTTTTAGCTCTGAATCGACTGTCTTGCGCGCCTCAGCAACGTTGTTGAAAGTGCGCGATTCGACGCCGGCGTTTATCATTGTCTGAATTTCAAGTTCATAATTTATTGTTCAATAGAAGCTATCGTTCAGCTTGCGAGCTGAGTTCACATAGTTCCATATTCCTTAATGTCAAGAACAACTGATACTTCTGATAGATTTTTGTCCTATAATATCACGAAATCCGCAACTTTATGAGCTCAGTTCGACGCCAGAGCGCAATTAAACCGCGTACGTCGATGTATTTGGGAAAGTCTGCATGCATCTGGGTGGCGTAGGCTTTCGGAGCGACATCTTCGATAATGAGCCTGTGCAACAGGTCGGAGTGGGCGAGCGCGAATACTATAGCAGCCTTGCCGCCCATAGAGTGGCCGAGTAGGCTGACTCTATCGAAGCCTGATTCAGGAACGACGACTTCTTGAATAAATTCGGCGAGATCAAGCGCCATGTCGTCGTAAGTCATCGTGGACGCCCACGGACTTTGACCGTGATTGCGCAGGTCGACGGCGAAGATCCGAAACGGAACCCATTCATCCATTTCATAAGTCATCTCCGAACGAATAGGATACCTGATTTCCCAACTTTCGCTGGATCGCCTTAGCTACAGAGTTCCAGTTGCTCTTCTGACCGAAGAGACCATGAGCAATGACCAGCGGATTCGTTCCGCTATCGCTATCGACGCCATATCGCGCGTACGACAGTTGAGCAGTCGCCGATGTCGAGGCGCAACGCGACGCCCTACCAATCGCCGCTATATTCAGCAGTCGCATAGTCTGAGAAAATCGCTCTTAAATCAGTTGCATATTCGTTCAAAGCGTCGCGAAAAAACGCCAAAGCTGGATGGTGCAACTCCTTTCAATATGTCACAGTCTGTTCATCTCGCTCGCTTATAAAATCAATATTTATACCGTTCTGCCAAAATTGTAACCAAAGTCATATCTCTCTATCCGTTGCAGGAAACAAAACGGAAGTGTACATCGAAACAGATTAGGCTCGAATAGCATCCTGCTCAGACAAGACGTTTTCTAGGGTCAACGAAATCTCTGAGTACACAAGTACCATTACGCTACCACTTCAACTAGCGGCGGCAATCAACTGATCAACTACGAAAATTCACAGTGGTTTGCGACAAGCATCACACAAAGAATGCCTCCGTTCCATATCTAGTGGTGATCAGACATCATCACTCTAGTGAGGGAACGAGAGGGGTCGAGTCTGGCGTTTGCATTCAGAACAAGAGCGGTCAATTAATGATTCCTAGGTGGCGGTCGTTAAAGCAGCATCGTGTGCGGCTTCTCCAAGAAGTCCTTGAAGTGCTTCAACCACTGCGCTCCCACCGCTCCGTCGACTACTCGGTGGTCGCAACTGAGCGTCACTTGCATCACTGTCACTTGTCGGTAGCTGAAAGTGCGCGTCTTATAGTTCAGTCGAAGGTAAACAGCCAGTTGGTTAAATATCAAACAATAATTGTCAATAGGGCACTTTTAATTCTTTCAAGTTTGCACTTCAAAGTTCGTAGGTTTAGAAATATGTTCGACATCTCAATTTCCCTTCTGGTGCGTTTGAACGCAACGCGCATTCAATTGATAATTTTGTGCGCGCTGTTCATACCTATCACCAAAGCTTTAATAACGAAAACAATCAATCCATAATTATTTGCGAACTGAAACGGAATTGAGACAAAAAACGACCATTCACTCTGGTTAATTTAGAAATTTGAAAAATATGCATTCTAAAACGTATGACATCATTGATTGATAGGTGATATATAAAAGAGCCATTCTTATTCATTATTTACCCATGCTCGACGCACGGCACGATTTTCTTAACGGCGCCTCCGACGGCGAGAATGCACGACTGTGGCGGGTTAATGATGGCCGAGAAGTTGTTGACGCTGCCGAACATGCCCAGATTGGAGACGGTGAAGGTGCCGCCCTGAAAAGTGCTATTGACAGCCTGTAAATTTAGAAGGAATGTTCCAAGTCAGACCATGAATTCGTGAGGCTGCAGCTTGCCATCTCGCGCTTTCTTTGCCAACGACGCGATCTCACTGCCGATAGTTGCCAAACCCTGCAATCAGAGGTCTCGAAGTAAAGAAAAACAAAAGTTGCAAATATATTTTAGATCCTTTGTTAATATCAATTCGGCCTCTCTACGAACATATATTTGTCGTATAAGAATAGAAGATTAATTCAATCACTCCAAGCTCAATATAAAAAACTATGCACGCGCCATTCGCGCCATTATTTAAAAAAACAAGCGATATCAGTATTAAACGCCGATAAAGAAACTGTTAACTTCAACCAAAAAGCACTCCTTCAGACGCTTCGAACTCGAAGCAAAACTGACTCAAAAAAGAAAAAAGAACATAACTGACCTTAGTGTGCGCATTGTAGACGATCGGCGTAATGAGGCCGGAGTCGGTGCTAACAGCGATGGAAACATCGACGTTGTGGTTCTCCCGCACGAAAGAGTCCATGAAGAAGGAGTTGGCCTCGGGCACGCGCAGACAGGCCAGCGCCGACGCCTTCACGACGAAGTCGTTCACCGACAGCTTCTGCGGCTTGTCCTCCTTCCCCGCGTTCTTCTCCAGCAACTTGTTCAGCTTCTCACGCACTCTGAATATATCGTGCTCATTTATATAATCTTTCATTGTAATTTGCCACTATTTCATTAAAATTCTTCAATATTGCATTCAATTTCAACATCTCTGCATTCATATAGGACACTTGTCGGATGAATTTATACGCAAAGGTGATGAATTATGATAAAAGATCCTGTATAATTATATTTTAGTCACCTATTATGATCAATATTTTTCGAGCCACTGAAAAGGAAATTGTTTTTGGTCGCGCCGCAAAAATGCTCTTTCGCGATACACAGCGCTATTCTACGCATGAACATTCTCTTTACCCAAAACAAAACGTTTCACTCTAATAAAAAGAATAAAGCGGATGAAACTCACTTGATCACTTCGTCCATATTGATTTCGCTGGTCAAGTAATAGTGAGGGATGGTGGATTTGGACTGGGCGAGTCGTTTAGCAATGGTCTTGCGCATGTTTGACAAAGGAACATCAGTGTAGTCACCCGCTTGTTGTCCTCCCTCAGCGGAAGCTCCACGAGCGGCGCCAGCAGACTCGCCGCTAGGCGCCGATGTTATATCGGAAGCAAGAATTCGCCCACCCGGGCCGCTTCCTTGCACATTCTAAATATAAAAGAGTTTAAATGATGGAGGTGCTCACTTTTAATGTTCTTCCACATCTTCTCTTTATCATAAGTTCATTTATTATACCCAGCTATGACCACGAACACGTCTACAGTTTGTGATTTAGATTGAAATATGACATGGCAAGGATGCTTAGCGAGAAGTTGATTACAACTTTTTCTGATATAATTTTCAACCAGATTGTCTTGCGCAGCTAATAATAATCTATAATACATTTCTGTGAGTTAGATCACCGGAAATTCTCTTTAATTATAAAATTAATCATAATATGCCAAAGTATTTATAGTTCAAGGAAGAATTGTTTCAATCATATCCTTACTGTTTGCTGTAAACGCATAAAACAGCCCCTTCAGTTAAGTTACTCTTAAGAGCGGCTAATTACTTTTGAGACATTTATCCTGTATTTTAAATAAAAACCGATCAGGATCGCACCTTCAAATCAACCCCCTTTTCGTTGGCCAACTTTTTGGCGTACGGTGTCGCACCAACGCGGCCGCCAGACGACGACTGTTTATGGGACGGTTCAGGAGGAGGGGGCGATTGCGAGCTCTTTTCGGGAGCAGCTTTTTTCTCGGGTTCAGCTTTTTTCGGGGACTCGGGCGCTGATTTCGACTCTTTCTTCGGGGAGGCCGGCTCACTGTCCGATGGTTTATAGTCCTTGAATGCAGCTACGCTTTCTTCCTTTTCGACGATGATACACAAAAGCTGAAAACAAAGAGATTTGAGATACAGTCAGAATTAATTCGTCATTGATCACTCGGCCAACGGAACGCCGTAGTATGCCACAAATGTGTGCTTATATCGTTGCGAGACCTACGTTTTTAAGAAAATACAGTTAAAATAGTCATAAAAAATGACAGAATGAACTTCCTTAGCACTATTTTACACTTATAATAGCAAAAAATGACAGATTTTAAGAGAATTCAGAAAAGTATCGCTTTTACTCGGTGTTCTCGTTCATAGATTCTTGGGTATCCAGAAACTAGTTCCATGTAGAGCGTAAGCGTACTGCCCGTAACGAAATCAAAGCATCACTTTCATTCTGCTGACGAAGAAATTTTGCAAAAAAAGACAAGAGCAACTGGTGATCGTTGAGCAAGCGCAACTTTCCAGTGAGAATAATCTTTAAAAAAAGCGCACCTTTCCAATGGCAACATCCTTGGTGCCCTCGGGAACAACGATCTTAGCTAAGTAGCCCTCTTCGGGTGTCTCAAAACCCATGGTGGCCTTGTCAGTTTCAATCTCGCAGAGGAGGTCGCCTTCCGATAGTTGATCTCCCTCTTTCTTCTGCCAAGAAACGATCGTTCCCATTTCCATAGTCGGACTCAACGCCGGCAGAGGCACTTTGTTGTGCGCCGGCAAACTTGCTAGAATATGCAGTCAATGAAGAGAAATGAATGGAATCAACGAACTGCATAGTGATGCAAAGTGCAAATTTGACGATACATAATGTCTCCGTCGATATGGATTCGAGCCTTTGGCTCAGTCGTTGCACTCAATTGCATACTTCGAGAATTCGGCTCCAAAACGCTGTAGTAGTTTTGAAATATAGGTCACTCTTTCATTCAGTCATATTGGAACCGATTTTCAATTAAAATCATATCTGTGCATGATTAGTATTTGTGAACAATCTATGATGACCCTTTCCTTCATTGACCTTTGCTCTCTGCACAATAATTTACAACTGCATTCGTTGCAAGAAGAGAACAAGATATGATGCAAAAGCATGCTCAGAACTTACAGTCGCTTGCATAAAGTCGACATCCAAGAAGATTTCGCTGGCTGCTGTTATGTCGATGGCGTTCTAGACTGCTGCTGGAGTTGGCCTTTGGCGGACTGCCGAACAAAGGTGACAAGATCGAAGTGCTAGCACACCGGGAACTGTCGACCGACAGAGACGGATAGGCGGTAGCCGGTGCCAGCCGGAAGCCGTTCAAACCCGACCTGATCGAAGCCGTCAGGAAACCACTGCGGGCCGGAATCTTTGACATTCTGGATCACTTGTGATGAAACAGTCCTCGAAAGGCTGTTCGCTTACTTTGTTCGAAACGCCTCACCCCCAACACCTGAAAAGTAAAAAATTCTTTACGCGTCGTTGGCCAAATCAGCTCTGTGTCCCTAGTTTGACAAACAAAGAACTTGTTTTCAAAATCATTCAGCAAAATCTTTGTAAACATCGAAATCGTCAACCAAAATCGATATGATACTTTTTATACTTTAGGATACGCACTCGCACACTTTAGCCTAATGTACACACACCTCGATCAACGCAACAAATAGTGATGTTTGTTTCGCAAAATCTGGGCATTCTACTTTTAGAATAAAATAATTAAAATAGCTAGTTGCATTTTTGGTTCAAAAATACGTGAGAAGATGTTATTATCATGGATTAGTTGAAGTGAAATCACAAGATATGATCAAAGGTTTGAAGAGCGCCAATATGAGGGTTACGGTATAAAATGGCGCAACGAATTTTCTCGTTCGTTCGAATATTTTTGTCAGCGTGCATTCGTTTACTTTGCTTTCACACTTTCAGCTTTCAAGTTCTGGAGTGACAAAAATAGTAGCAAATATTATCTTAGCGAGCAATCATATTTTCTGATATTGGGCAACGGTCCAGATGCCCGGTATAGGCAGTAACGGCTCGTCCATTTCGCCCCGACCGCTCGTAAGTGCCTTATTGTTTAACTTGGCCGCTTCAAGTGGCCAGGTCAAGTCGCGCAGTGGTAACGGATCATTGCAGGATGACATGGGATCGACCAAAGCAATCGTCGACGACGTAGTTCAAAAAGCCAAAGACCCGCTGGATTCGAACTTTAGCGACCAAACTTGGTTGAGGAAAGCCAGCGATGCTCTTCATGTAATTAATTTTGATCAATTAATATTATGGGATGGTCGCGAAAGTAGGCCTCGGAGCTAATTTTCGAGAGCTGCTGGAAACTGTTTATGGGCCATGTAAAAGAGGACATAAAATCAGCGTAACAGATTTGAATGTTTTTCGAAATATGTTCGTTAATTCGTATTTGATTTATCAAATTTGATTTTTTTTTAATTGACAGCGATGGCATGAGCATAGTGAGAAAGGATTATTTCCTTAAAACATTGCTTGATAATGTTAAACCACATTTCTTTCTCTTATATGCCTGATTATGACTTATAGTTTAAATTAAGAGCTAAGCACATCATAATGCTGTTACAGATCCACAAATCGCAGCGGCAATTCTCAGAAGATCTTACGCGGGCCTATTTTTTCGTCCTGGACAATGAGATTCAGCTGGCCCTACGGACGAAGAATACGCGCTCCTCTGAAGATTATCTGAAAAGG
>NIUQ01004061.1:0-15041 GCA_002796945.1 Plectus sambesii
TCAACTGATGCGCAGAGCCGAAGATAAGAAGTGCCACTTTGAGATTGCGCCACTTCATTCAGCGAATTACGGGCTCAACATGATGGTGAATCAGACGACTGCATCAGTGGAACAAACTTTCATCAACTGAATACGTCAATTTGTTTCCTTTTTCGGCTCCTTGTAAAAAAGATTACATCTGTTTCACATAAGAAACATGCCTCTTCGTTAGTTAGGAAGAAAAAACTGTAGAAAATAAAATGTGTCCATTTTGATTTTGAAAATGTCCGATTTGATTTGGAAAGTGTTCTGGTTGGTTTGAAAAATGTCCTGCTTGGTTTGAAAAATGTCCGACTTGGTTTGAAAAGTGTCCTGGGTGGTTTGAAAAGTGTCCGTTTTGAAGTGACAATGGTATATAAAAGAACTTCAATATGTCCTCCTTTGGCGGCCACAATAGCTCGTAAACGCGTTGGGAAATTTTTGACGATTGACGTGGCCTGTTCTACCGAGATTTCGTCTCAGGCTTTTTTGCAGAGCGCGCTTCAAAGCGTTTTCATTAGCATGCTTACAGTGCTGGGTTTGTTCTGCAGGATTGACCAGATGGAATGACCCAATGGATCCTCATCGGATAACTTTGAAAGCAAAACATCTCGACCCAAAATGTCCAAAAAAAGCCGTTTTCAAAGGGAAATGGACGTCTATGCAGAATAAGCTGGCACTCAGTATTACTGAAGTGTTCAGGGTCGATTCCCCGAACTGCTTCTTGGCCCAGAGGTCCATGGTGTCCTTCAAAATCAGTTTTTGGTAGACTGCCGCTTTTATTTATCCATTACGGTCAACAAAAACAAAAAGTAATGCGTGTTAAAAAGTAATTTGATCACTTTTTTCTTATGGCATCTAAAGTTAGAAAAATAACCTAATAAAAAATAAAGCAGCATTCTTATAGATAATTAAATGGAGAACAAAATAGGCATAAAAGTTATTTTTAAAAGTTCAATTTCTGCGCAAAAATGGCGCGAATTCAAACATATTCAAACTTTTAGACCACCATGTTGAGGCAAAAATTGGAAAACACGGTACAAGTTAGAGTAACAAGATAACATACAGGAGGGCAAGCTCTTAGAAGTTGCTCCATTATAAGTCGCTTGCAATCTTTCAACGGAGGTCGCAATTTGGGCTCGAGAATCCAAAGCGATTTCATGAACTCGTATCTGCATTGTGAAAAAATTTTCATTATAGTTAATGCGACATATAGTCATCGTTTTTATTTGTTCACTGAGTGCTACACTCTCTCATACAACTGTACAAGAATATGTCGGTATTATTGGAAAGCCACAGATGCCAGATTACGAGGTGGCCAAAAAAACGAGATGAGGCAGTATTTTTGCTAGAAGGCGGAATCAAGCTTACGTGTCTGTTGGTCGATTGCAACCCAAGGTCTTGCGCATCGATTGGCGGAGTGTTCGAAGAATTTTCTCTCATGGGTATTTTGTGAGATTTTATTGAAACCCAAAAATTGCTTGGTGAAACGCTACTGTATCCATGAGCCTTTAACTTCACAATCTGTTGGCGGATTCGGCTCAAACTTTTCACAAGAGTTAAGCAGCCACCTGGGCATAATGTCTCAAAGCTGTTTGTGGATAACACCCCTGGAAAAAAGTTATAGCTTAATAAAGTTTTTGTACATTCTCGCTTTTCACCGAAAAATACACTTAATGTAAAGTTTTCGGTCGAATTTTTTGAAATGCTTTTAATATATTTGCTTTTTTGGCATGTCATGGCATCGACAATCGAAAGCAGGAACGGTTTTTTGCCATTTTCTCATTTTCCAAACATCGATCTTTGACGTCGGACAGATCACCCTTGTGACAATGCTGTTTGCTGCATTCACCGGTCAAAATATAGAAAATGAGGAAATGGCGTAAAAACGTTTTTGTTTAGGATAGCTGAGATGTAGACGCGCCAGGAAGACCAAAAATTGACCACTGTCGCGAAATCGCGATTGATTAACTAGATGTTTTTGGTGACGGAGCGAACGTCATGGCGGAAATCGCGTGACGCACGCAATGAAACCATTATCGCTTTTCTTACTGCACGCTTTCATCAAACACAAAGAATCTTTACTCGCTTGTAATAGCTTTGGGGGAGACAGTCGGCTCACCCTAGCTGTCCCACTCTCACTATGAACCACCGTATTATGTAGTTGTTTCCTCTATATCTGTACCAGATAGAATAAACCATGAAACAGAGGAGATAACTAACAGAAGAACATTATTCACGACAAGTGGTGCATCGGCCAACTGAAGAATCCGGAATGTTCTACCACTGAGGATAATGGAGAGTGAGAGGCAAGCGCAGTCATCAGGAACATCTGTACCGACTTTACGATCCAAATCAAGGGGATAGAAAGAAAAAGACCAAGAGGCGCAGTCAACAGAAATTTGTCAACGAATATTGATGCAGAAAAGAACTGTCCAGCTAATGAGGAATAAAACTGTGTCATATTATGGAAAATGTGACACGAAAACAGCAGTTTTGGGAGAAATTCAAGGCATCAATTTATGAAGAGAATCTACCGCAGATCCAGAACAAGAAATACTTCAACCAAGACAGGAGAGGAAAAACAGACAGTTGCTGGCAACCCTTCCACACAAGGCAGTGGAAATCGGAGCCACTCAGTCAGAGTTACTGAGAAATCGGAGCTGCTCAGTCAGAGATACTGAGAAATCGGAGCCACTCAGTCCAAGTTACTGAGAAATTGAAGCTGCTCAGTCAGAGATACTGAGAAATCGGAGCCACTCAGTCCGAGTTACTGAGAAATTGAAGCTGCTCAGTCAGAGATACTGAGAAATCGGGGCCATTCAGTCCAAGTTACTGAGAAATTGAAGCTGCTCAGTCAGAGATACTGAGAAATCGGAGCCACTCAGTCCGAGTTACTGAGATATTGAAGCTGCTCAGTCAGAGTTACTGAGATACTGAAAAAAAAAAAATCCTTAGCCGAGTTATTGCGATATTGGAGTTGCTCAGTCAGAGTTATTGAGATAATGAAGATCCTTAGCCGAGATACTATATAAGGCCAGCAACTGAACAAAGGATGTCTGAAAAGCTTTCCAGTAAATTGAAATGGACCTGCCAACAGGTAGAAGAATTGGGTGACTCAGTGGCAGATGATCACTCATAAGAAGTATCGACAATTTAGTCAGAGATGCCAAGATTAACGAAGAGAAGATTAAGAAACAAGGCTGGACAGTCTGCAAACTGCGCCATTATACAAAGGAACTGCAACTGCAATTAAAAGTGGCTTATGTGCACAGCGACATAAATGAGGTCAAAAGAGCAACAGCCACTGAGTACAAGGTAGCATCATCAGAATATGCTATCATTATTAGAAGATGGGCAAGAAAATCCAAGTGTATCCTGCAAAGTTGAAAAGAAACTGCACTATGTCAGAAAAAAAAGAGAAGAAAGGCTACAGAAAGCCTCAAAATAGAAAAGATTGGCTACCAAAGCCACAAAAAAGAGAAGAACGCTGGCATAATGAATGCCACGATCTTGCAACTATTAAGATGCGGCTGAAAAAGTCGCTGACTATAACATGTGCCCCAGATGCTTAGGGGCAGATTATAATGCACTTTGATGCAACTATAAGCGACCATGCTTCTACTGTAGAGAAAACCGCGACTCAGCACTCTGTCCTGGCAAGACAGAGCGTCAAGGTCCCCAGAGCGATGGTTGGCCAACTGAGAAGTGGTAAATGGGCGTCCAATGATGCGCAATCAAGCTCAGAGAAGTAATGGCGCAACTATAAAAAAGGTGATGGCTGTATCCTATAATGAAATGAGCGTACTGGAACCCAATGGAGAAGGACCAGCGCTACATGTCAATGCAGCTGTCCACCAAAGCGACAAGTGTAGTACCATAGAAGAGAAAAAGAAAAAGCAGAGAACACGATGCAAATTCGGCCTTTATCAAGAAGAAGTTGAAATCAGCAATCCAGCAGTTCACAAGTAGCAAGAAAAGGATTTCAAAAATAAGCGATCATTAGAAGACAACCAAAAGGATATCATTGTGAAGTCTACCATAATCAAACTCACCAAGTTGCTGGTGGGAGGGCTGCATAGCAGATAATAAAGCTGTCAGCAAACAAATACACCAAGATGGCAATTGGTGTAAATATGAAAAAGAGAAAATATACCAAAAGAAATAGGTGGAGAAGTCAAGATCCACCCAGAAGGAGAATATCTGAGCTACATCAGCAGTAATAGCAACATCCAAGATTGTCTGATGAAGACATGGCAATTCAACGAAAGTGGATGAGGATCATTGTCTCATTGACGATGCAACTCTCCAAGGCAGACACCCAGAGATCTTGATGGATACAATCACCAGGATTCCAAAAAGGATATTGCTAAGAAGAGAGCGATTTAGGATCTATCTTAAACAGCAACAGCTATTAATTCAACCTTGTGCATGCTTTGCTATCACAATGAATTTTGATTGATGCTAATGTAATAGTACTGTAACTATCGCTATCGCTTTCGCCCATAGCTTTCCTTGTTTGGGGAGTGTCGCGAAATCGCGATTGATTAACTAGATGTTTTTGGTGACGGAGCGAACGTCATGGCGGAAATCGCGTGACGCACGCAATGAAACCATTATCGCTTTTCTTACTGCACGCTTTCATCAAACACAAAGAATCTTTACTCGCTTGTAATAGCTTTGGGGGAGACAGTCGGCTCACCCTAGCTGTCCCACTCTCACTATGAACCACCGTATTATGTAGTTGTTTCCTCTATATCTGTACCAGATAGAATAAACCATGAAACAGAGGAGATAACTAACAGAAGAACATTATTCACGACAACCACAAAACTCTGAAAATTCAGTCATAAACTTTACTCAGAGAGGAACATCTGCGTTGACTGAAAAGGTCAGAACATTTTGGAGGGCTATTACTTTTTTTCAGAAGCGTAATCCACAATTGGTTTTGGCTCATTTTCTTCTAATATCAGCTTTAAAAAGGGCAAAGTTTGAACCAAGCCTATTCACGGGTTGCAAAATTAGAAGCTCATATATGCAGTTGAGTTTTGCATAGCTGTTTCTGGGCTATATTAAAACTACACAACGTACCTCTAAGAGAAATGTTTTTGAAACTCCACCAATCGATGATTCAGACCTAGGACTACAATCGGCCAATAAAAGCCCATGCTTGATTCTGTCTAAAAAAAATACTGCCACATCTCGTTTTTTCGGGTAACCCTGTAATTTTATCATTTTTCATTTAAGCAGTGTATACCATTTTCACTTTACTAAGAACACTTTTAAATCCGAACAGGACGTTTTCCAAATTATAGAGAAAATTTGCCAAAGGCCTGTCTGGAAAATGTCCTCTTTAATCTGGAAAACACCCCGTTTAGTTTGAAAAGTGTCCTTATTTGAGCGGAAATGGTTTATAATGCAATCAGTTGCTACAAAACGGTTTTTTGATCCAGCAACAACGCTGAACATGAAATTATCAGGTTGTCCGGAAAGTTCGTGCAACTGTACTCGGATTTCATGCGTGATTTATTTGGTTGACACCATGATTTTTAACCATGGTTCCCCCCTTTTTGGCCTAATTGAATCATTTCCAGTATATGAATAATCAGTTTTCGCATCCACGGCTGCCTCCAAAGTGTTCAGGACAAAATGGTCACCATTTATTTGAATGCTTATAATTTTGCAGCCAGTAAATGAATCTCAATGAAACTTGGTGTCCATTTACCCTTTTGTCTTTCTAACTTCTGCTATAAATTATTTGTTATTTGCTTAATGCGGAGCGGAATGGCAAATACTTTTGTCACGCACTTCTGCCCAAAAACGCAATGTTCATTTTTCCAATAGAAACACGGTTTACCTGAGTATCCAGATTAATTCAACTGAGCTGAAACTTGACAAAAATAATCTGCAGATAGAGGGCTTTCGTTTGAAAAAAGAATTATTGAAATCATCCTGGCGTTGTCAAAATATCAATATGTTAACATAAGTACTCGTTGGATGTTATACGCATAACCGTACTCTCTCGCGAATTTCTAAACGTGTGTTTGTGTTTACTTATTCACATTTTGATAACACCATAACCGATTTCAATAATTCTTTTTTCAAACGAAAGCCCTCTATCTGCAGATTATTTTTGTCAAGTTTCAGCTCAGTTGAATTAATCTGGACCAGATTATTTAAAATAGAAATGGTTCCGTTCCTTCTCAATCATGAACACGAGTATTCTGTATTTATTGGAAATGATTTAGTTAGGCCAAAAATGGGGGAACCGTAGTTAAAAAGCACCCTCTACACGATGGTGTCAACCAAATAATTCACGCATGCAATTCTAGTACAGTTGCACGAAGTATCCGGACAACCGGATATTGTCGCGAAATTGCGATGACTCATTTCGTTTGGGATTTACTGGAAGACGCGCATCCAAATTAATAGCCTTATTTGTATGGTTAGAGGTCATTAATCAAGGACACCCGTATATAACGAGGTTTAGATCGCCCCAACGATTTGCGCATTGGTTGGTGACGGCGCTGCCTTGCCTTACGACAATAACAACTGGTCGTATAACGTAGTCCACTCTCACTCTCTTTATTCACCCTTCTGTTTTAAATCCTAATAAACTAAATAATGAAACCACTAAACTTTCAACTACACACCGCAGAAGAATTTGTTTTCACAACTATCATGAACAAAAATTTGTACCGTAGTGACTTACATCTCGATTGGAGCAAATGGCGGTCGATCCATCATCATGCCTTTATAAACAATGAAGTTTATAACTTCGTGAATAGTATCTAAACTCTCGAACGGCTCTCCTCCCAGAGTGAAAAGCTCCCAAAGTAGAATGCCGAAAGTATAAAGATCTGATTCGATTGGTACACTCTTATCAAAAAGAGCTTCTGGAGCTGTCCACTTGAATGGCAAAGGGGAATTTCGACATATTTGGTACTTTCCGCTAATTGTGCGCCTCGACAAACCAAAGTCGCCAATTTTCACTGTATAATCAAATGAGAGAAGAATGTTGCGAAGCGCCAGATCTCGATGCATCACCTGTTTACATAAAATTAACACTCCGTAGTTTTCGTCCTTGAACAGTATGCAAACAGAACATTATCGAAATAAGTGCTGCTTGTATCTTGCCGATAAACGGCCCAGAAATGGAAAATACAAGATGCCCGGAAAATAGGAACCGTGTTACATTTAAAAATTTTCGTAGTAAAAATACCGCAAGGAACTGCACATACCGTATTTCTTCCAATAGTCGCCTCGGGCGATTATTAGTTCTACCGGTCTTAAATGGAGATGCTCATTGGAGAGAGGGCATCCGTTTTTTTCGATCGCTACTTTCAATTATGATATCACTCAGATATAAAAGGATAGTACGATATTAGTAGTCGAAAGTGAACGGGAGTTCAGTGTTGATCAACACTACACAGGAGTTAAGTGTTCTCATTATAACGCTGAAGAGGGGCAATTATTGGATTGGGCGATTATTAGAAAAAATAGGGTCATTGAAAAATCTAAGTTACGCCGACGCCGCAAGCCACATGCGTATCATGGACGGAAACTCCATGAAAGAAATTTATGTAATACTATTTATGTAATTTTATACTTTCCTTTGCAAAGCAATCAGAAATATTAAATAGGTTACCTCTTTGCTGTGTACGAATTCCATTCCATTTGCAATTTGATAAGCGAAGCAAAGCAAATCGCTTGTTGTTAAAATTTTTGCACGTCTCCTTTGCTCGTAAAGAGCTGCCCAATTCTCTTCCAACTCAGCCTAAAATTTGGTGTTTACACATGATTTGATTAAAAAAACAGTTTGAAGGCAGGTATGAAGAGCGAGATTATTTTGAAAATGCCCGAGACGATTTTTTTGAGCAAAAGTGTTCTTTAGAGCGTATTTTTTTGTAACGTAAATTAGTAAAAAGCAATTGTAAGTCACGAATTTAAAGAACGAAAATATTTGACCGAAAGTGTAAAAAAATCGACTTGAAAACATGCAAAAGTGGATTATTTAATATTCACCGTAACTTTTTTTCTTTTTGTTTTCTTTAGCGTTTGTACCGTTCTTCGCATTGCCCGCTTAGAATTTGCCCGCTGTTCGCAGGGTCCGCATTTTGCTGGTGGGTACGAGAACCCGCCATTTGGATAGCGACAGGAGACTATCCGGTCGGCCGTCGCATGCCTGTCACCGGGATGTTGCCAATGTGGAACCTTCCGCAGCGAAGCTGCTACCAATTCCCCGACCCACGGAGGGATGAGCACCTTGGTTGGGTGAGGGGCCGCCCTCAGCAAGAATTGAACCCGCGTCCTCGAGATTGATGAGTGCTGGTTTAGACCACTACACCAATCGACCCGCCTAATATTCACCGTAACCTCACTCCAAAATCTGAAGTGATTGCACTGCATACAAACAACTATGATCCGACCAATTTGAACAAGCATTTTATCATAAACGCACCACAAAGGTATATTATGCGCATTGTGGTTGCGAATGTAATATGGATTCACAGAAAGTAATTATCGTACGAAGTAGTTTTTCATCTACTTGGGTGCAACAAACTTAGATCGGTAAAACAAATGAATATCATGATTTTTTGAGTCCTGATGTCACAATCATTCAGTGACGTTGTCTGTGTAACGTGAAATCCGAGAAGAAATGAGCGTTTGAACGAACAGACGGTTAATGCATGCATATCATATTTGAACGCTTGGGCAGGATGGGTACAATTATATCTTGCTGAGTGTTTACGTTGCTAAATTCAAAGTGCTTAATATTTGTGCAAGTTGTTCGCGCGATCAGATATTGATGTATTTTAAGTTGAAGTACACCCCACAGTACTGAAACACTCGGCAAACTTATAGCTTGTGCTGAGTCCTATTAAGTTAAAAAATTGTAATATCCAGTAAAGTTCACTCTTTTCATCCCTATCATATACTCAACAGTCACTCACTTGTGCCTTAATTCTTCTTTACTTCAAATACGCGCTTACCTTGTAAACTGTTGGTTGTTCTTTCCATGAAAATCGCTTAATTTCGTCGACGAAATTACACTTTCTTGAAGTTAGAAATTTGTCTAAGCTGCCTAAAGGGCAATATTCAGAAATCAAGCACGGCAGGTCGCCTATTTTCATTGTTCCTATTAGTTTCAAAACATTTTCATGATGTCCAATCTTTGACATAATCTGTATTTCTTCGGATATTGCTCGTTGCAGCTGCTGTAAAATTTGGGAATTGGCTTCTTGCAACTGTTTTAAAATTTGTGGATGAGTTTGTTGCAGCTTTTGCAATATTTGTGGATGGGTTTCTTGCAACTGTTGTAATATTTGTGGATAGGTTTCTTGCAACTGTTGTAATATTTGTGGATGGGCTTCCTGCAGTTGTTGTAATATTTGTAGAGTGATTTCTTGTATTGCGTCTTGTAGTTTGAGCTTTTTGACTGCCACAAGCTCATATTTCTCAGATATCTGATCAGTTTTTAACCGACCGCAAACTACAGAACCAAAATGGCCACTACCAAGCAGCTAAAATTGTGTAATTTTCATGAAATAAATGAATTAATGAAGCTCTATTGAATTAAGTTCACTGAGTAAAGAGTTCAAGAACGTTACATGCATTTTGCGAAGGACATGATTTCTCGAGTTTTCAGTTTAGAACTGAAAAATTAATCAAAATTAACGGCCGTGTTCTGACGAGAGCAATTGCATTATCTTTATGCTGACTTAATTATCATGAACAAAAGATTTTACTAACTTTTTCGTCCAATTCCACGAATGTAGAATCAATTTCATGAACAGAATAAGCCGACTGTCTGTCGTCCCCCATAGTCAGATAATTCTTTTCCTTTCCCTATTCGTTTTCGTTGGCACTAAGTTGGCCGGTTCAGAAGTAACAAACTGAGAGGTTATCGGTAGTATATACGCACGTGACGAGTTAGATGATTGACGCCATACAGCGTTGTTTAATACATCGACGTTGGTGAGCAGAGTCAACGGCATTCGAAGTTACGTGATATGCATCCATACTAAGTAATTGATAAGAGGGTCGCTGCGATGTTAAGCTAATCAGCTTCTTACTGCTTTACTCAGCGTCGTAGGTGCTCTAGCATGTGACTGATCATCTGCAAGCTGCCTCTCATTCGCATTTCTGCTAACAGATTTTACCACGCTGAATGACTCATAAACCGCATGTTCTCAGAAAAGTATTGATCATAATATCAAACATGTTTATTATTTAGAGAATGATATACACAAAAAGTAACGACCAAAGATATGAAATTGAATGTCGTCTAAGCATTTCAGTAACTACTAAGCATTCGCTGTAAAACAGCGATATATGGAATCTTTTTTCTTCGCTGAATTATTGAATTATTGACAGAATAAAGAGATCAATCAAATTCACTAGTCAGTATAATAGTGTTTACTAACCTTATCAATGATGAATCAACACATTCACGCTCAGTGCACACATCAGAGAGGAAAGAAAAATCGCGACAAAACGTTCCTTACACAAACATGAATGAAAGTGACTGAAATTAGAAAGGAATTTGATAAGCCAATATCTAGTACTGGATAGAAACTTGCACTATTTAAAACACCACGCGGATCATTTTCATAATGTAGGGTGATCGTAAAAGTAAAAGTAATGGTGAGCATTTTTTAATGAATAATTTGGCAAAAATGCACCAACCGAATTGCACAGATTTCAAGGCACTTTGAATTTTTTCGAAAATAATTTCATAGAATTTGGTCATGACATTGTTAAGATAGAGCCAAGTAAAGACAAGCTCTTGTTCCCAAGCAGGTTTCTGTAAAGAGTAAACGATCACGCATGATGCCAACAAAAAGGAATAATGACAATATTTGACTCCAAAACAATGAAAATAGGAAATGAATGTATAAGCCATACTCAAAAAACAATTATAAGCATAATATTTAGAAACGAAATGTGCATTACCGAGCATTTGAAACATGAAGTTCGACAATTTGCGTTCTTCTTTCATATCTGAATCACCAGTAGCCAAATTTGAAAAACTATTTAAGAAAGTGCAATAAACTGCTTTCAAAATATTTTCATGGGATGCATATTATGGTTTGCTTAGCGCAGTATGATACTCTACGTAGGCTGCATCATTTCGCTTCTACTACGTTTGTTAGAATGTCTTTCCTTTTTTGGTCCTTAATTTTGAATGCGTATCGCTCCGCGAAAACGCCACCAATTTGAACTTACATTTTTTCCTCTGATGAAGCTCTTTTTAACTTAGATTTCCTTTTTTAATCATAAAAATACAAGCCGAACAACTCATTTTATCAACTTTTTATTGATATAGAAAACTCCGCATGTTCGCACGTGTCTCGCACATTTTACCGCAAGCAGACTAAGTGCGCGAGCAGCCTGTGCGATACGCGCGAACATGCGGAGTTTTCTATATCAATAAAAAGTAGGTAAAATGAGTTGTTCGGATTGTATTTTTATGATTATAAAAAGGAAATCTAAGTTATAAAGAGCTTCATCAGAGGAAAAAATGTAAGTTCAAATTGGTGGCGTTTTCGCGGAGCTATACGCATACAAATTTAAGAACAAAAACGAAAAGACCCTCCGGCCAACTTATTAAATCACACTGTGCTTTTGCTTGTATACATCTTGATAACGCCATCAATAAATCTAATAAAGTATTTATAAAAATTTCGTAATATCTGTAGATATCCTGTGTCAAATTTTAACTCACTATGTACATTTTTGCAAAATCTTTCAAAAATCAAACCGTATTATTACAAAATGAATATCTCGAACTTAGACAAATCTCGCTGATTCAGTGAATGTTTTCAGCTAAGTAGTGACATTAAGTTCCAAAAGAGGCCATTATTTCAATTTATCCTTGATTCGCATGTGAAAAAAGATGGAAAGAATTCCACTACACTATACTTCGCAGCATCATACGAGACTGGAGGGGGAAGATAAGGTAGCTACCAGTGTTCCAGTAAATTCCTGGGCCCCATACATTCGGCTCAAAATTCCCATTCAGAGAAGCATAACTGCAGAAACTTTCATGAAACCACCATCCTCTGAAATATTACCATGCTAAAGAATATTAGGAAAGCTGAAAAATTACCCTAATTGTTGTGCATAATAGCAAGAATAAGCGCCGTTGGTCGCATCAACTGTCGAAAATTGCTGATTGATTGATCGAGCAATGCCGTACTCTGCCTGCGTCGTTGCATTGCCGGTATATGTATAATTCAAAAAAAGTAGGTACTTGCCTATTTCACTCTCGATCTATAAAAGTACAGGGTGGTCCAAATAATTCTCCGATTTTTGAACGTGAATAACTTTGCATAGGCTTAACGGATTTACATAAATTTTGGTTTATTGCAATCATTACTCTCTGAGAATTATTTTCGCATAAAATTAATGACTTAAAATTTTGGCGTACCCTTTACTTTTTATTATCAGCGTCAGTTATTCAATTTATTATTATTCCTTGCCATCTCTTGTTCAACTCTCTTGTGGTGCAGTGGTAGACTTCGCCACTCTCGCCCGCTAGCGCTCCTGTTCAATTCTTCTGAGATAATTTTTGCGGTCTCATTTTTGCCGTTTTAGTAGCGAGAAAGTTGCGATCATAATTTCGGTTTAAAACGGCAAAAATGAGACCGCAAAAATTATCTCAGAAGAATTGAACAGGAGCGCTAGCGGGCGAGAGTGGCGAAGTCTACCACTGCACCACAAGAGAGTTGAACAAGAGATGGCAAGGAATAATAATAAATTGAATAACTGACGCTGATAATAAAAAGTAAAGGGTACGCCAAAATTTTAAGTCATTAATTTTTATGCGAAAATAATTCTGAGAGAGTAATGATTGTAATAAACCAAAATTTATGTAAATCTGTTAAGCCTATGCAAAGTTATTCACGTTCAAAAATCGGAGAATTATTTGGACCACCCGGTATTATACATGTTATCTTAAAAGTAAAAGGTCACTACGGATTTTTTAAAAGAAAACAGTGAAATACTTAAAGCTTCATACCACGGAGTATAGCCCTGGGGTGGACCTTCATATTGAAGGGATGCGCGGCAACTGCACCCTCAACGTGTGCCTGATGCAGGCCAAAAATTAACATATGCCCATACCCGAAATTTCATTTTTTTGTTCTCAGAAGAGCAGAATGTGCGCATAGTGATCGGAACCTATTGAAAAATGTTTCCGAGTCAGAGACACATCGATTGATATTCTGAAGTCCCCGTATACTCTCAGTGTACCTTCACGGTAAGACCAACATGCTGACTCCATATGGGTACGGTATATCAGTATTTTTCGTTTTTTGCTTTTTTTATGAATTTTTGGCTTATGATTTCTATACGCATGACATTAATAGACAAATAGCTCTTAATCAGTGCATATTACAGGGTGACACTAAAGTTTTTGAACTAATTTTTATGAACGCTGTGGAAAAGATTTATCTTTGAACTATCAAAATTCATACACCGTTTGAAAGCCCTTTAAAAGTTCTTTCAAATGACCTTTTTTTTGTTTGTTTGCTTAGGAGTAAGAATATGAGAGCGCTTTGACTATGTGGCTTCCGTTTTTCTGTCATTGTTCACTCTAAGAGTTTCTTGAAAAATTCATTTATAAATTAGAATGACAATGGGCCGGTTTCACATCGCGTACTTTAACTAAAGTCGGACTTTATGCAATGATAAAGGATAGGCCTTAAGTCCGACTTTAGCTAAAGTACGCGATGTGAAACCCACCCAATTTCAAATCACTCAAGATGTTAAAGATTGATAATATTGAAGTTACTCTTTTCGAAAAACTATATTTCTTGATTTTAAAATTCATTATTCTCCAAAAGAGGGTGAAAACTGTTAGACACTGGCAGCGGCTAGAGGAAAATTGTTGGAAAAACGATCACAGATGTCGATTCCCGAATTTAAAAATTTTCCAGATTTCGGACATTATTCACATAAAACTAGCTCTTTCGAATGAGCTATCATTTTCTGCTAAAAAATTAATATTCGTCAAAATTCGGTCAAAAAATCGTAAAATGGTGTACCAGAAAACGCGCCAAATCTTGCAAACCGCCCAAAACACGAATTTCAGTGACTAACTTTTGTCTAGTCGTGTTCAATAACTAGAGTGATTTAAGTAACGATTTATAGCTTATTTGAAAGAGAGTCTCTTTAATTATCAGACTTTAACAGCTCAAGAAATCTGTCTGACCGTAACATTATGACATTTCGTTTTCATCAAGAATTGCGCAAACAAGGCTTTCTGTAAAAAAATTTTTTTTGATGACGATTTGTCTGCGTTTATTGTGTGCGAGAAAGAAGCCTTTATATGATGGAGTAGTGCTCGCTTAGTTTAATAATATATGCGCATATGATATTAACTCAAGCTTGGCTAAAATCATGTTTAGAATTTACTGAAGAAGGCCGCGATTTGAATATCTTATACTAAAGTCTAATGATTAATTGTAATTGTTAAATGAAGTCTGTATTGTTTTGGTCGTTACTAATAAGTGATTGTGCGCACTATAGAGAAACCATTATGCTAAAAAGGTTTCGATTGATGGAAATTTGCCAGCGATTGTTGAGTGCGAGAAAGAAGCCTTCATATGATGAAGGAGTGCTCGCGGGTATCACAGAATGCGACAATAATATTAACATACATGTTACTTCAAGTAACAATTATGGGATGTTGTATAGAGCTGATATAATACGACAGTATTATAGGAGGAAGCTTTCGTATGATGGAGTGCTCGGATAGTTTAATGGTACATAAGCACGTGAGTTTACTCAAGCTTGAGTAAACTCATACAGGGTTTGCTAAAGAAGGGCGCGATTTGAGTTTCTATATTAAAGTCTAATGAATTATATATTATGTAAAAAAGTTTCGATTGATGACGATTATTGTTCGTTCGATGTGTGCTTGGGGGAAGCCTTCATCATGATGAAGGAGTGCTCGCGTTTTTTCACTAAATTAAGAGCTAAGCTTACATTCTCTATCTGGTTCATCTTTCGTAAAA
>NIUQ01004062.1:0-15014 GCA_002796945.1 Plectus sambesii
ATCTGAAATCCATCTTCAGTTTGCCTCACATCGGCTTGAAAGGTGCCGTTACTGGGAGAGACAGCAAAAACTATTCTGTAGATATAGTGGGTGCCCTCTTTATTTACCAATTTTCTTATCGAAGCATTCACTACTTCCCTGAATGCCAGGTCAGCACAAATATCATGGCCGCGTTTTTCTTCAATAGTTCGCATCAACTCCTTGTTCAAAAATATAGCGGCATCAATCGCTGTTTGGTTATCGTTCGAAACTGTTGTCTCATTCCTATCACAAATGCAGTATGCCTCGGATATGTGCATGAAGCTACAGGTTCTTTTGTGATCTAATGGGCGTAAAAAACTGCTTTGTCTTTGATGCAAGCCTTCTTTATAACTCCAGTTGTAAGCACCAAAATCTGTCCAATTCCTAAACGAAACAGGAGCATAATCGTTCAACATTTATTGATATTGAGTGGCAATCAATGAATCGGTCGGATTGCCCTTTCGACTAGCGAACAACATTTATGAAGTTTCAATCAAATGATTCAAAGCATAATCGTACTTCATTTTCATTTAACTTAATTATCGCTATGATTAGTTAATATGAATCAGCGATGATTTAGCAAACATATTGAGGAGCGTTTTGCTGCCATTTCTCGTAATATAAAACAGCAAGGTGCAAAATGAAGGAACGGGACATCAAATATAATTTTTGGCCAATTCAGTGTTCAAAAGAGCCAGATTTTTCTTTGAGTAATGTATTACTTACGTCCTCGGTGCTACAGTTGCAATATCAAGTAGCGTGGTGTAGACATCAAAATGCGATATGAGTCGATCGGCTGAGTTCGTTCGTAAGTTTTCCAGTAATTGTTTATTATGGCTTAAGGACTCTGGTACAGCGAAAAAGAGCATTGGATTTCCATTCTCCTTCTGACCCATTTTTGTCTCTCGAACAGGACCGAAAGTCATTCCATGGTCACTCATCATAAATACAAATGATTCTCTGCAAAAATAATTTTTCGGCTACTAAAGTTGCTGGTAATCTGAGGTGAAAATGTCAGCGCTAGTTTCTAGGAATCGATTTCATTGACATATAGGACACTTAGCAAAACTTATTCACAGAGCGAGACTTGATTTGTAACTTGACTGAGGAAATCAAATAATTTAATCTTTGAGAAAAACAAAAACTCCGCAAACCTGAACAGCTGCCTGTTTTGTTGAAAAAAGTTGGCAAAATAGTCGTCGACGTGAAACAGCCCGTCCAAATAATTATGCGCCAATTCAGTTATCCATATCAGAGAGAATTTCGGCACTGTAGTAGGATACGCTTTCAAGAACTGCACATGATATTCCATTAATGGCTGATAAGTTTCTATACACGGCTGCCAAAGTGTTTGCTCTCGCAACATTTTATCCTCACCCATTCGAACGTAAAATGGTCTAAAGAAAGAGTCAAAAATTGTCAAACTATCCTGAATTTAGTGTTTGCGGATTGTCGCCAAATAGCAGAGATGGGAAATGATGGGGTACGGGGGCAGGTTGCGCGCCTTTACCTCTGATATTATACTTGTACCTTTGGCGCCGAACAGTGTCTACCGTTGGCAACAAGTGTACTAAAGTACCTTAAAATTCGATTGATGGTAATCAAAATGGCTCGAAAACTGTGTTTAAATTATCACAGTGATCGATTCGACCTAAACCTTGATTCAGACTATTTCGCAAAAATAACCTCAAAATTAGCCTCGGTCTTTCCTTTTATCAGATTAAGTTCACAGATGAAAGGCAACTGTTGCAAAAATAAACAGTGACTGCCTTATTTATTTTTGCGCAACTCGGTTTTATCTATTAATGCTGGTATAGTAAGTTTCGATTCAGCTAGTCACATGAAAACTACTACGGGAGAACTGAAGCAAATCCGTTAGTATCGATCAAAAAGTTGAGAAATATATAATAAGTAACCTCAAATAGTGCGTGGTTGGCTTATTTGAAAAGCCGATACACCCTGGCACCTTAAAAACTCCGTACGTCCAATCTTCAGCCATCAGCGAAACGTAGCCAGCATCAGTAAAATTTTTGCCAATAAATGTCGAATTATCCACATACTCGTGACAATAATTTGGCCTTTCTGATGGTAATTTTTCATCCATATGAAAGTCGACTGATGGGAGCTCTTCTGTTCGAATGCCTGAAAAGAGAAATATACTTCACTTAAAATTAATGCCTTTGCATCACTTCTTTTATAGAAAGTAGCACGCTTCTTGTTGATGTAGCTATTCTGGGCAGCATTTATTGCAATTTATTTACTTAGCAATACTTGATAGTTTAACTTTACTTGTCAACCTTAGTGATTTCGAGCAATCTCATTAAATCTGAAATACATCGTTATCTCAGCAAACTTACCAGTTAAAAATGCGTAACCGTTGGGCAAACTGTTACTTCCCACTTTATTGAGACCGCGAAAATCAAACGCTCCATAGTTTTCTTTCAGTATATTGATCGTTTTGGGAATGGAACGAATCCCAGATGAGCGAGAAACGGAATCGAATAACAAAATAAATACGCTGGGTCTGAATGGTTCGCCAGTATTTTGATTGACCGATATATTCGGTGAAGGAACAATTTGGAAATGCATTCTTCTGTATGTCAGGTGACCTGAAGTTCTACACTGGGTTTCCACGATATCACAGTTGGGCACAGCTGAAATATTTAAATGCCGCCAATGATCCTTTATAATATCAATATCCGTTTTGTGAAGAATGCATCTGTACCTGCAGCGGTGGAATTTGCCTTGCCGCGTCAGTTTCAAGGTGCCATTCTGAAGAACTGTTAATATCTCTGCTTTTGGTTTGCAATATTTCATTGGGTCAAATCTTTTATCGATTAGGGATGCAACAGAACGATCCCACGGGTCTAATTGAGGCAGTTTGCAGCCATATACGTGTTCAGAATAATTTCCCTTTTGCGTAAGAGAGTGCAGCGATTCTCTAGGTTTGACAATGTAAGAAATATTAGTAGAAATGATATTATGCGATGTGTTCGTTTTCATTGTGACAGTCGTTGAAATATTAATAGCATAAGTATATTTCACTATAATTTTCTTATTCTCAATCTGTTCTGTGACGGAAGAAGTTGATGAATTTCCATCAGAATAAAAGAGCGCCAAAAGAGTAAGTGTCAGAAGTAAAATAATTCCACAAATTTTACGAATCTTCTTCATTTCAGCGGGTCACTGAAAATTAACAGAAATCAAATTTATTATTTTTCCTGAATAATTGATTAAATGAGGCCCTTCCGTATTTCGTATTTAGTATATAGCCCTTCCGTATTTAATACATGGCTGTCCAAGATCCGATTATAATGTGCGTTTGCTCAGTTTTGGCTACTATTTTATGTTGCATTTTGCACGGTCAAGAGCACATTAAACTGGTGCAAGAATTTGCTTCCTAAACTTAAATCTGCTCTGGCTCTAACTAATGCAAGAGGTACGGAGTTTCTAAAATTTCTAAAATTTTTCATATCATTGCGGAACTTAAGCTTATGAGTTTTACTTGAGCTGCTACTTGGATCTAAAATGTTCACCGGATGGCGAATCATGCAGAAGTGCTTGCTTTATACTCTTTTGAAGCAAAAACTGCTGCCACCCTTCATCACCTGTCGAAGATCATAAGAAAGAATCAATTAAATATCATAAGATACTGACGTAATTTAAATATTTTTGCGAGGTGATATGTGTATTTTTGGAGTGACTGCGCAACTACTCTAGTATCTGATTCTTGTTTGTATCTGCTTAAGACAATTTAGAATGTTAGCTACAAGGTATAGTGCCACGGTTTGGTTAGCTCTAATTACTCCTTAAAGAGATGTAATAAACAGCGAGATCAAAAACATTTCAGGAGCCAGGGAATAATTTCATGTTCGAGAGCTCGCGCTACCTACCACACAAGTCTCCGATCAGCCAGGGTGGGATCCTATATGACAGCAAGGAAGTAAGCAAAACAACTCAAGTTAAAATATGACTTACGGTGGTTTTTAACTGAAGTGAATACAGATGTTAAGATCAAGATTAAACGCGAAAAGTTCATAAAAATTACATGTAATAGAGTTACTCTCACGTTACTTTTATGCCAAACATGGCGGCATTTGGCAGGAACCTCTCAGCGCTGTGATGTACTCTGCGTTGCGCGATATAATGCCTTGTTTTAGCCCTGACTTCAAGTCACACTGCGCGCACATGCTGCGCTATTTACTCGTGATAAAAGTATGCTGTATGAGCCACCGTTGTGAGGGTAATCCTTTGTCTTTATGTTCGCCTAGCTTCTGCGATGATGTTTTTTTCTACCGCATTTGCAAAAGTTTGCTGTCGGGGTGAAATTATCCCGATCGGTCTGGCAGCTAACCCCATTTCATAAAACTGTTGTGTCGTGAATCGAGAAAATGAGTCCCAATTCTACCCGAGTGTCCTTACTCATAGGCTTTTCTTTTAATTTCAAGGGAAGGACTATAATTCTGAAAGAATTCATAAAAACTTTAAAGTTTAAACTTGCTGAAACTTGAAAGAAACACTGCCGATTTGCCAGTTGCTCGCAAATGAAATAGGGCTCGGCATCATGTGAAGAAACAGATGCTAAATGCTCACGCTCGCTTTCAAATTTAGCTCCCGTTCTATTGGTCAGTGTCAATAAGGTTTGAAGCAACGTTACGTTACACACCAAGTTTAAAAAGGATCGTCTCAAATACCTACCGAAAATACGTTCCTGTGAACAAACAGTAAAACCTGCAAACAGACACTGATGCATCTCACTTCCACAATCATTTGAAAGCTCTGATAATGGCAGCTTTCGCAAAATAACTGCCAACGCATACGCATCTAGTAACGGCGGGCTCATTTTAAATTTGCACTATAAATGGTGCATGACCTAAGTCTTGGGTGGGCAAAGGACAGCAAGAATTTCTGACAGAATATGAACTTATTGCGTGAGAGCTTATCAGCGCAGAGCAAATCTTCGCCCTCCGATATCCCAACTTTGCTACGAAACGTACAGTAGAAATCTTGCTGCCACATAAATTGTTCCAAATTAAATCAGCACACTCAGTAGAACGCTTTGAATCGGCAACATAGTTTGCGACACGATGCGTGAATAGCACAATTCCTAAGCGTCAGTTGTTATTTCACACAGATATTTTTGAATACTGCGTTCACTTAAAGAGCCTGAGTTCTAGCACTCATGATCGCTGAGATTTTAAATGATTTTAGCTAAGCAGCTGTCAAAACTTCTACAACAAGCTAAATACCTAGAAGTTTTCGCTTATAACATGGAAAATTTGAGCAGCTGAAGAACTGCAAAATGTTTTACTTCTGCCAAAAAATAGTGTCATTCAGCATATTCCAGCTTCCGATACTCGCATCACTCTCATATGTACAATGCAAGCAGATCGAGTAATTTACAAACGCAGAATGTAAGAAAATTGTGCACGATAATTTAAAGCAACAAAAGATCACTGGAATCCGTCGCCGTTCTCGGAGCCCCAACCGCCTTCAACCGAGCCTGGTCCGCCGAAGCCGCCGCCAGAAGAGCCACCCCAGCTTCCGCCGTTCGATCCGCTACCGCCGAAACCGCCTCCATTGTAGCTGCCCGGCGTTGGGTAGCTGCCGCCGTGACCATGGTTGTAGCTGTTCTGAGGCCGATATTGTCCTCCACCGTTGTTGTAGCTGCCGCCACCCTGGATCGGATAAGCTCCTCCGCCCACGTTGTAACTGCCGGGTGTCGCGTAGCTGCCGCGTCTCGCTCGAATTCTAAATATTAATGCTAAATAATGTTTAGAATTTTGAATTCAAAAGCAATTACTATACCTGAATTCCGCCTGCGCAGTTAGGGCGACCATTGCAACAACGACGAATAGTAAACCGCAGCGAAGCATGTTGACTTATGCAGGAAGAAGTAGCTGAGCAAATGCTAGACGAAGAAACTGAAGTGAAGTCTCTGAACGCAACTGCCTTATATACGCTCCGAAAAGGAGCAAAACGGTGACGTGAGATGCGACAAAGGGCCGATGAACAGCGAACAACTTGCGTAGGAAGACCTTGTGCGCATGCGAAAATCCGGTTTATCTACGCAAGTCGAGAGGACCGCATTCGGCAAACTTTAACGTGATTCGTCATTGAAGTTTTTTCAGTTAACGATACCGTTATAATTAGCATCATCGATGATAGTTATTACGATATGGTACCACAGTAATTATGAGCCTCCATCCCTTCAGCGACATTGCTTGACTGCTATTGTAAACAAGCTTGAATTTCAGTATGGGAATATTTGTGCAATATGAATTACCAGGACTTTATGGCAAAGAGCACGCTATTACCTTAGACTGTTTGATAAATAAGAGTGCTGCGGAATATGGGAAACAAATAATACTTGTAACTAAGAAAGAATGAAAAATTTTGTCATCGTCGACTGTAATGGATTGGGATTGGCGACTTACTTTGATCGTAACCAATTGATAGCCGACGGCTAAGTGCGCGCAGCAGACTCAGTATTGAGGAAGAGAGCGATAAATATACTTACATTTTCCTTGATTTATCAGAACGTGCCTCGGCTCCATCGAACTGCAATGGGACAATGGATTGGCTGCTCGGGAACAGAGGCGTGTTTCATAAAAAAACAATTTTTTCAGCTGTTATCTTTTTGCATCAGTTTTTTGAGATAAGGCAGAGGAGCCAGTATCAAAAAATTATTACCATTGCGGTGAGCGCTCAGATGAGACAGTCGCGAGAAGCGTGGAAATGTTGATCGGACACCACACTTGCCGCTATCGTGATTGATACTGCAATAGCTACAAGTCTTTTTCACATGTCCCTTTCGATGTTACATGCAAACAACTCTCTTCTGATTAGCCGACGACAATGATTCGTCACCGATAGCGAGTCTCCAATAAACTCACGACCGCATTAATCCTAATCGAAAGGAACTGCAACTTGTCTGTTTAACGTTATTGAATGTAATAAGATGTGAACTCGCTGCTCTGTGTACATCTAAAGTGTTGTTTTAGTTAAATATTTTTATTGTAAACTGCTCGGCGAGGAGTTTTGTGCGCAGACTTAAAGGGAGTTTTGTCGTACACGCACACTCTCTGAGTTCATGGCACTTGTGTTTTATCAAAATAATGTTTTAAGGACCAATAATTGGTTGTAGGTCGCATCTTACTCTGACCTGACCCGCATCCGACTCCCTTCCTTTCGCGTGAAGTCAGTTTTAAATAGTCAAAGTCATTCATACCGTTACGTCGGTGTTGCAGTTCACTGTCTTAAACGTCCTGGAACACTGCAATTTTCGCGCAACTTGAGTTCTGTAAGATCATTTAACCTTTTGACCGTAAGTTCCTACCAAGTTCTCCCCCGCACAGATTAGCTTGAAGGAGCATAAACGTACGAGGCAGATTTAGGGACGTTAGTCTATATACTCGGCCAAAAATAGAGACATCTCCGCTGAATTCGAAGTTTTTGCAACCGCTAAAATCAGTCCAAAGCCTAACATTTCAATTCCTCACAGAATTCAAATTTTCGCGCGAAACAGCGAAATTCAAGAAATTCTTCTTGAAAAATTTGCCATTTCTTTTCTGCTACCATTTGACTGAAAAAAATTATCCAACCCAGTCCAATCATGGACATTCTCCTAAGCAGGTGGTCGTTTGATTTTGTGCTTTACTATGTTTTAAAAATTTGTGAGCAAGAGCTGTTTGTAAATTAGATGAAGAGAGGTGACTGATCTCAGTGAATATCTTAGCCATATTTTTCAGCGCATATCGGTTTCTCCACTTTTAATTTGGCTCACTTAGCGTTGAGTTAGCACCAATAAGGTCAAAAAGGGCAGTTTTATTGCTCGCCTGACCTATCGATGTCGCTGATCGTTCATTCACTTCAGTGAGCCGAAAAAGAAACTACAGAGCAATGGTTGGCGTTCTTCTCGTAGTGTTCATCGTTTCTTCGCTGCTTTCAAGTTTCACTGAGTCGGCGCCGCCTCCGCTTATCAAATCACCCGAGACCAAGCCGGGCTGCTGTTCTCATGTCGGATGGTGGAATCTTGAATGTAAAGCTGACGGACTCTGCGATGCCAATTGCTGCGGCAGCCTCTGCAAATGCTGGGCAGAGTAAACGGCATGAGAAACTCATGATTACTGTTCCTCGTATATCTCACTATTTTACTTTTACTTTTAATTAGTTTTCAGTTACTAACAACATTGAATCACTGATGAATTAGAAGGAGCATAATGATTTGAGAATATTGGAAATTCTAAAACATAATTTGAACACTCACTCCTTTCCAGCTGGAAAAGGACAACATATTTCACACAGCGCTGAAAGAGTTTCTGTATTGCGTACTTCTTGTTCATAATTTTGTCAATAAATGTTTATCCTGCGAGAATCCTTCTACCCCATCGCTGTCGGAACGCGTTTGTGTTGTGAAGTTTTATGTTTTTCTCTCCTTTTCTTTTTACCAAGGTCTTTATTCGTTATTTACGATATAGAGTAGAGTAGACAACACAAATCGGAATGTCGGGAATCAGACCGTAATAATGATCGTAATACTCTTCATACAGTTCTCGCAAGCAAGTGAGACTTTACAGCAAGCCAGCGTTTTCATACGTAACGCAAGATAATATCGCGTACAAACAGAATGTGTTATTTCTCACCCCATGCATGGTATTGTATATAAACGCATACGATATGGATTACATAAACTACGTGTCGCCAGACGGCGATGGGGTAAACTGAGTCAAAAGTTTCCCTAAACATTCGTTTTTCAACTATAGATTCTATCGCTTTCGCGACAGTTTGTCACAACTTCAACTTCATGTAACCACTGTCGCGTGCATAAGGACTCTACGCCCAGCAAATTTGAAATTGAATCGATAATAATCGATTACAGTATGCGTTTCATGTGCGTACTCTAACGTCAACCTTGGACTTACATAATGCAAACAAAACAAGCCTATCGACTGCGCTCGTTCAATTGACATATCTGTTTCATTCATAGCAACTGATTTCACCTAAACTACTATGAGCGTAGATAGTATGTGTGCTGTATTGTTATTCATTCTGTTAAAACTTCCATAGCGCATCGCAGTCTGCACTCCAGCCCATTAGAATGCTCGCAATCTAGCTCTTGAGACGTGTTTACCTCCGGGTTTCGCGACTTACTTCGATTTATTACATCCGATACGATTAATACTGTCATTCCTTCGTGATTTTATCAAGACATTCTTTTCATCGCGCAATTACTTATAAACATCGATAACTTAAGAGGCAGCATTCGTTGAAGAGGGCTGATCCGGTGGGCAGCCGTTTCCCGTTTCTTCGTGGAGACATTTGCACTCGGCATCCGTTGAGTGAACTTGATCTACTTCCAGTCCTGTTGATGCTTCGGTGCCAACAATGCAGAGACATCCTAAATGATCAACTGATAAACTGCGAAAATCTCTTGACCTTTTACCAAACTTGAAACAAAATTAAATTATCGACTGTTGTTTTAGACTGAGTTTTAAGATAGGTGCGCGCAAAAATCGCGAATTTGTTGAGAATAGCGCAGAAATATCTGATTATCCTGATGAACAGTATCATTATCATAATCATTAACAGTTTGATCAGTATCCTTTTGAATACTGCACGGTTTCCTATGGTGACCAACACTGACAGTAGCGTGGAAAGAAGAAAGCCATCGTTTAAATGTAATTCAAAGAGCCGAAAAATATTGTGCTACGCTGAGCGAAAATGCTAGGAAAAAGTTGGCAACGTTTGTTACCGACACTTCCCGCAAATCGCTCAATAATATTTCATCGTGCGCAAAATGACTATTGCCACACTTTTAAGATCATAAATTATTTCTGTAAGTCAGCAAAGTGCCTTACCATCGCCTTGCGGAACGCAGTTATTGCGGTAGCCAACGTAGAGCGCCTTGGAAATGTCTTCTCTGTCAGCGCCATGCGGCTCATTCTTACGAAACTGATCATGCACTTCAGTAGGGTCAATTGAGTGGTCGTTCGGTCTCGCCTGAAAGAAGCTTACTTCTCCTTCTGCTTTTAAGTACACAATGAAAGTATGACGTGCTCAAAGGGGAGTGTAATGCAGTCTTTAGCCAACGACGGCCCCCTGTAAATATTGTTTGCTGGAAAAAGAAGTCAGAGTTCTTCCTCATTTTCCATAAGGGAGTTTTCTGTTTTCAGTTCTTCTGTTTTGCGCAATACGAATGACATATACCATTCCATACTTATTTGTTACAATTACTTTTCGGTTAAAGCGGCCAGCCTTATGCCTTCTTAGCGAGAAAACGCAGCCCCCAAGTGGCTCTCTAGTAAATTTACTTTTTTCCTTCGAAAAGACCGTCAACACTGATTATTTTCCCTCCCAAAAAATCGCTGATCTTTCATCCGCTTTGAACTCACCTCAACCTCGTTCCTGAATGTAGCCAATAAGACGGCCATGATTAGCAGGAGAATCTTTGACATCATTTTGTAGGTGAGCAGTGGCGGAAGCTCTTGTTAGTGAAAGAACACTGCTGCTATACAGAGATGAACGTCGTCACGTAACACACACTGTGAACAATAACAGCAGAATTGGGCTTTAAATAAAGACAGAGTCACGCTCGGCACTTAACCCGTGACACAGATGTAGTCAGCAGCGTACGTGAGCTCATTCTTGCCGGCTTTAAAGTAGAATCTGCGCTACCGCACGTAGTAAACAAGCTAATCAATCTTAGCAGCTGTTGAGAGTTTAGATGCTGAGGCTTGACTCACTTCAGCGATTTGTACATTTTAAAGCTAAGATTTTGTAAACAGCCGGCTAATTTGTCAACTAACATTCACATTATTTCTCGTTGTTTTGAGCCTGTTCTGGGTTCTGTTTGGTTGACTTTTGATCCTATATCGCAGATTTAGTACATACAATGAAGTACAGTGAAATGCGATCGTGTAAAATAAGCTTACTGAAAGCTGCTCCTCAAAACATTTAATCATATATGACTACAGGTATAAATGTGTGTTAAATGTTAACTTATTATTCAAGTGCATCATACAGAGGATGGGTGGTATGATCCTCAATAAATGTACTTGACAGTCAGGAGAGATCAGATTTGCTCTGCTGATATAAAACACATATTTCTCGCAATAAACCGCGCCTATTTGAAGATCAAAAATTTCGATTTAGTTCTCAAAAACAGACCTCAAAACCAACTTTCTACTGCATTTCACTCACAGTTGTATTTGTGGGTAATAACTATCTTTTATCTCATTCAGGTAGTATTCTCAGGACCAGAATGATTTTATACGCCAAGTCGCATATCTCGTTGCGGTACGTTTCAAGAGCATTAGTCATTTTATGGGGTGTTATGGCCGTTGCGGCTTCTGATCGCCACTGCCACCTTGTGATGGTGGTAGTGGGCCTTGCATATCACCACTATCGCTTGTTATTTGGTAGCTTACTTGTGGTTGTCCTTGTGGCAGTCCTTGGCTTTCAGTGCCGCCTCCATTATTCTTTGGTGGTTCCCGGCCTTGGCCTTGACCTTTAATACCAGTTTTCAAGCTTTGCTGTTCTGGATGCATCTTTCAGTGACCATCTTGGCCTTGTTGATTAATGCTAATGTCTGCATTAGTGCTCCCACTCGATGGTATGATGGTTTATAGATGTTCTGAATATTTGACCCACCTGATCTGCTACTTTCTGTTCTAGCCATGAAAGCTCTATCTGATTGTGGAAGTACTGGTTTGGCTATAACCGCAACAGGTTGCGCCATATGCAAAATCAATTTCATTTTGCTTTGATGAAGTACGTTCATAATTTTTGTAAAGCAGAACGTCAGTTCGGTATGTACTAATAGGGATAGCAAAATACAGGTGTCCTTGAAGGGACTTTTTGTTTACTGGGACGCTGGTACAGTCGGCGCGGGCACAATTTGAAAGCATATATGGCTACTGAGAAGAAAATGAGAGAATGAATTGAGCGTTTGTTATTTGCCAGCTGTGCACTTAGACTGCAGTGGAATTGATGGAATTACGTAATGATCGTTCGTGATGATTGAATTTTGAAGCGCAGTAAACGAAGAGCATGCACAAATGAACTAGAAGTACATTTGTGCGTTTGAACGAAATGAGCATGGATCATTCATTCCAAACAGTGAATGCTCCATTCATTCGTTTAACTGGACTGGCGCTCAATAGAAATATTTGCACTCTGTCTAGACTTGATGAAGACAAACTTCTGGTCATTTTTATCTACGTTACATCAATTTATACTTTTATTTTAAGCGATATGACGCGTGCGTCAAAATAACCAACCATTCACACCCATTCACAGAGAAGTTAGATTCTGTTTTTGGAAGCGATTGCAATCACGCTGACTTTCGTGAACTCATTCTCTGCGAATCGTCGTTACTCTTTTAAAATTATCTTTGGTTATCAAGCGAGATTATGACTAGAAAGCTCAAAGTACAAAATGTTAATTACATTCTACACAATGTTAACTATTAAATCAAGTAACGGTCTCATTACGACTGTTCTTCATTGTATATTAGTTCTTCCATTATGACTCTCTGTTATTATCGAAGTCTCTTTACTTTACAGATAACTATTGAGCATGTTTAATTCTGATTCAGCATTAATTGGAATGTCTTCGACAAGTGATTCAAATATTTATCAATGACGTAGAGTGAAGAAAACGAGTGACGAATTCCTCCGACTTTAACCTTCGATGATGCATAGACGTCCAACCGCATTGCACGGATGATTAGGACCCCGTTACATACCGTTGGTCTCTTATCGAGTGTACGCATGTTAGGCAAATCATCGATAGCGTCATCTTGGCAGCGCCCCTGTGAGTGTGCACGTGTAAACGTAGTATTTGTAATTTTTTGCAAAATTGTAGTGACAAGTAATTTTATTTCACACTCTTCCACAAAATGCAACGAAGATATGTGTACTCAAGAAAGCTACCATTTGCATTTGAATTTTTACTTAGTTAGCGGACTATGACGTGGATCGTAAAGCTATAGTGGTTGATTTGCTTTTGAACTTTGAAGTGAAGAAGTTATCAAAGGCCAAAATTTAGCAGACTCAATGATGATTCAAACTGTGTGAATAGCAACACCTGTTCGAAAACTGGCTGTATAAGATGAGAAAAGAACACAGTGCAGAGTCAGTTGTCACAACAGACTTGTACCAGTCTGAGACCGAACTGCCAAACGTGCTACTCAGCCATGAATACTGTACTGAAGACAGCTGTGATACTTGCCATCTCTTTTGTTGCGCTCACTCAAAGCCGTGCAGTCGAAAAAGACACCATCGAATGCCAACTTTGCACGTTTATGGGCAGTAATATCGACAAGATAGAAGATTTGACTTTTGTAGGTAGCTTTTATTCAAATGTGTAATAAATTTTGTGAAAATAATTAATTTTCAGCCTGAGCTGGAGGCAGCACTGATTGAGAGCTGTGATAAATGGAATATTTCTAGCATGCAGGCGCTCTGCATCGCTTACGCCAAAAGTCATCTGGAAGACATTTACATGTGGATGGCTACGCACCCCGATGACGTGAAACCCATCAACGTCGCTCTCATGTGTCAACAACTTGGTTCATGCCCGTAAAAATAATTGTTTTCATTAATCAAAATCGTATGTTTTCATTTTACAGCCAATTAATGAATTTATGTCATTCATTTATGATTTCACGTCATATTAGATGCAAGTATTTTGATTTGGCAATGATTAATTATCGTTGGTTGAATTTATGTTTTTTGAGTAATCAAATCTTTTATGAATGTTATGCGTCACAATCTTTTATGTTGATTAAGAGATGGTAGTCATCATAGATTTTATACAGCTGTGCGTGATGGCTTCATGATTAATTTTAACGCTAACAATTCTACTGTGAAACTAATTGTTTTATTTGGTTGAAGATATACTATTATGAAGCAGTAATAAAAGGTATTGGAAGTGACTTTGCATGATCAAATATAATTACAAGCTCTTGACAGTTATGTTTCATGTTACTCTACGATTTGCAGATTCCCCTTAATGCATACAAAAATTGCAGTTATCTACTTAATAAGTTGATTGCGCTGGGGGCTTCATGTTGCTCATTTGTCCATTGACAGATGATGGCGGTCCTTGTGGTTTACCTTGCTGGGTTCCAGTATTGCTATTGCTGGTAGGTTGCTGGGGCTGCTGGGGCTGTTGTGGTTGCTGTGGTTGCTGTGGCTGTTGTGGTTTCTGGTTGCCATTGGTAGCTCCATTGCCGGTTGGTTGCTGTGGCTGTTGTGGTTGTTGATTGCCATTGGTAGCTCCATTTCCAGTAGGTTGCTGGGGTTGTTGTGGCTGTTGAGGCTTCTGGTTGCCATTGCTAGCTCCGTTGCCGGTAGGTTGTTGGGGTTGTTGGGGTTGCTGGGGCTGCTGTGGCTGTTGAGGCATTTGTGGCTTCTGGTTGCCATTGGTAGCTCCATTGCCAGTAGGTTGCTGGGGCTGTTGTGGTTGTTGATTGCCATTGGTAGCTCCATTGCCAGTTGGTTGCTGGGGTTTTTGAGGTGGCTTTGGCCTCTGGTTGCCATTTTCGCCTTGTGGTGGTGGTGGTGGACCTTGCACATCAACACTGTTGTCAACCATCTGGCTGCTCACTTGAGGCTCTTGTGGCTGCTGGGGCTGTTTTGGCTGTTTTGGCTGTTGTGGCTTCTGGTTGCCATTGCTAGCTCCAGTGCTGGTTGGTTGCTGGGGTTGTTGGGGTTGCTGGGGCTGTTGAGGCTGTTGTGGCTGTTGTGGCTTCTGGTTGCCATTGCTAGCTCCATTGCCAGTAGGCTGCTGGGGTTGTTGAGGCTTCACATTGCCATTGGTAGCTCCATTGCCAGTAGGTTGCTGGGGTTTTTGAGGTGGCTTTGGCCTCTGGTTGCCATTTCCGCTTTGTGGTGGACCTTGCACATCAACACTGTTGTCAACCATCTGGCTGCTCACTTGAGGCTCTTGTGGCTGCTGGGGCTGTTTTGGCTGTTTTGGCTGTTGTG
>NIUQ01004063.1:0-15011 GCA_002796945.1 Plectus sambesii
TCCGTTTTCGAGTCAAGTAGAGCGCTCCTTTCAATACGACCTCGACATTTTAATGATGCTTGCCCAAACTTTTCGATCACGACGAAAGGGACAATTTATCGCACACCAGGCGCCTCAGCGAGGACGGCGTTGGAGTGGTGGTGAAATAGGAGGAAGGAAAGGTTGGTCCGCTGGAATTTTGACAGAATCAACAGCGCGCTACGTCGTCGGATTGATTTTCTAACCGCTTGCAGATGCAGAGAAATGCAGTAGAGATGGGCATGGAGTTTGAGATAACGTATCCATTAGGCGAAGATGCAACTCTATATACCGCCTCAAGTATCCTCTCCCTAATCTTTCTGATAACTAGCAATCCAAATATACCATTTTCGTTTTACTAATTCTACCTTCAATGACAACAAGGACAATTTTCCAAGTTAAATAAATATCGAAAATGTTCCCTTTGAAGTGGAATATGTCCTTATTTAAGTGGTAATGGTATATTTTAATAATTTTAATATTCGGCATATTTTGGACCAGGAACTAATGTTTAACAGTTGCTATAATGGGAAACTTGATACAAAATAATGTCATGGTTCTACAGTCGTAGACCGCTGAAGCAGTAAATGAAGTGCAGAGCTTTTTTCGGCATCAGAATGATGCAATGCAGTCGATAACAGTCTACTAAACGTTATTAACTCTTACTTTTGCTTTGCTCAAACACGACCGGAGAAGAAGACCAGAGGCATGTTCAATAAACTGTTTTAAGCACAAGTCGATAATTATAATTGTGAAACAGAGTTCCCACCTAATCGAACAGTGCACTTCCCAAAGTTTTACTACAGAAAGGAGCCATAGTCGTGAATTTGGCGGGGAGGATGGAACACAATGCAAAGTTCCCTAGGAAAGAGTTCCCACGGGTCCATTTCATTAACTTGTAATTTCGGTTGCGGGAAGTGCTGTGATTGGTCAACTTTGACATGCGCGGGAAAATTTGTAACGTAAACGTCACAACGGATCATTCATTGCACTTCCCGTAATTGTACTATTGCAACAATTTTCATGGTAAAGGTGCCCACAGACGATACCTTGTTCATCGCCCCCACAAGTCCAAATTAAGGAATGCTCCTCGGTTGAGATCTATCCTCAGGATATCAACCCATTTCCTCGGGCACACTAGTCCATCAGTACCAGCTTCCCATACCTATCGCGCTATAATCTAATGAAGCAACAATTAAGCACCAGTGAAATTCACCGCGAAGAGTGAAATACGGCCCGATAATGGAATCAGACTGAATCGCAACGAAACCGGCTGTTCGCTCCCATCAGCGCGCGATGTCAGATTGTTGTCGTCTGCTCCATTACTCGCCTACCTGTCAGATAAATAATGTGATCGCTTCTCGGGGCGGATAATATCACCGGTGTCGTACGCGTCGGGCGACCCACAAAGCAGCCCCGTCGTGTAATGAATGAATGGTGCATCGACGACGGATGCCGAGGGAGAAGAGAGCAGGCCGAATGCCCCCCAAACGCGAGCGGTAATTGCCTCGACACCGGCAAGCGTTCCCACCCACATCGCGCCATACCCGACCGGCGCCCGCTTCCGGAAGGTTCTTTCTCGATTCGCTTCGCCGTGCAGCTTTCCTGAAAGTATCTGGGCATCGGAGTCAGCGACTATTATTCAATTTGACGAAGGGTGCAGGATGCGTAATGATCCTTGATGAAACACCGTTTTGCAAGCTTTTGTGGACAGTTAGGAGGGGATGTGGTCTAAGGACTGAATATGACCGGAAGAACGCTGCAAACTTACCTCAAAGTTGTTGGAAAACTTGGAAATATGCACCTAACCAAATTACGCAACTCTTTTATTTCTTCCTAACGTAAAAGTTGGACAAACGATGAAACATGCAGCAGAAACTCATTCTCGATAAAGGAAGTGTTGATAGGTCTGGGCTGAACCGATTGAGTCTTCATATTAGTCTGCGACCAAAATTGTTACATGCACGCTACCTAATAAGTGTTTGTTGCAAGTCAGAGATCGCTTCTGGCTGATCGCTATTATTATTAGAATCGCTTCGAGACTTGGTGCCGGCCGGCAGCAACAGGGCGGCAAAGCACTTTGCCGCCCACTGCGTTCGTCCGATGTGTACAATTCTGCCGGTGCCCGCGCCAGGACGCATGACTCATATAAATGCGCGTCAACCGCAGCTGCGTCGAACTGGCCGGTGGTCAGTATTAGCCAATTGACAGAAATGGAGCGTGGGTACACAGAGATCCTGTCAGCGGCGGTGTGTGACAATTTCGGCCGCCCTGGGGGACAGGCTGCACATTTAATGACGTCGTGACAATAAATTCAATCGGTTTAGGCCTTTGGCGCTCCTACCGCTGACGACAATGATCTTAACTGAAGGATACTGAGCAAGTGGCGAGAATAGGAAAGCATATTGGTAAGGGCGATGGATGACAGAACAGGTCGCGCATGTAATCAATCATTCTGTACGAGAGCTCATAATCGTACAAATCCGACTTGGAATGATCGATCAAATTTTAATCTCTTTGAGCGGCATTAAATGCACAATCCTTTATGATCTCGACTCTCTGTATCATGAAATTATCAAATTCAAGACCTCTGTTTTCCGTGTGGATACGAAAATCAACGACCACGCAGCGTTGTTAAAAGTCTCACTGCAATTGACCGCCTACAATCTGTTCATACTATTGCGATGAATGTCGAAATATCCTATTTGTCGGCAACGTTATTCTTTTGCTCTTAACATGTTCCATCGAAGTAGCTCCGACAAGCAGAGCATTCCAAAATTAAGAGGCTTCCGCCACGGCACGAGACTGAGCGGAACTTGAAAGTACCTCAAAAACTTGGGTAATAACCGACGATGAACAGGATACGCGTAACTACATCACACAGTGAGACGCATAGTCGACTGGTTAGTTTTACGGCCCGACACGTCAGCACGCCCACGTTCTTATGTGTTCTCATGCAGAGTTTCTTTAGATATTAGGGTATGGGACGGACGGGTGCTTGTAGCTGGCACGGGAGTTAAATAAAAAGTGAGGACATTTTTTTAAAAACATTTCGGCAAGGAGCAAATTTTGCTTTTCAACATGAATTGAGCGGAAAAGGGCTTGAACCGTCACTGAGAGATCTACAAACCGCCGAACGACACTATCCGTTTTATTTTCTTGTTTCTTCTCTGCGGCAATGGCTTCATCGATCCGTTCCAAAGCTGAGAAAGATTAGCAGAAATCCAAGCTATTTGTAGTTTACCCTTATTTACTCTAATCTATTGTGTGGATACGTACTTGCGAACTTTTACTTTTACCCTTGTACGCGATCATCTGCTCAATGCCAAGCATTTATTGAATCATGTATGGATAAAAACTAAAAAAAATATCTGTCCTAATATTATTGCAAAGTTCCTCTTTACTCGTTTTATGGCGTAGCGGATGAAAAAACGGATGTGTTCCGCTGAAGGCGAACTCGATCGTGCTCTGAACATCGAAAAAGACTGCACGCCTGTTTACTAACGCTGCCGGTGTCGGGGCTCCGAACGTACGGGCGCGAGCGCGTGCTGACCGAGTCGACTGACGCGCCGGCGCACTAACCAGTCGCCAGTGCGTCTCACCCTGTTATGTAGTCGCTCGCGTCCCTGTCAGCGTCGGTTTTTACCCAAGTTATTGAGGTACTTTCAAGTTCCGCTCAGTCTCGTGCTGTGGCGGAAGCCTCTTAATTTTGGAATGCTTCGTTTTACGGAGCCATCATATTTCAACAATGTTATGGAGCAGCTCTGCGTTCCTGTTCTGCACTCGTAATAACATTTTAACAAGTCCCGTTATAGAGCAATAAGCAACTCCGATCAACTCGAGAGAGTTAATTCGTACTCTTAGGTGCTCTTATTTGACAATATGAATAGCGTTTTATATAACTTGGCAGCAATATGGTCGGATTCAAGGAGAAAAGAAAAGTATGACTCTCAAGAATGCATTCTTCGCACACCCATAATTAAAACGGATTCTTGTCTGCTACCGGAAGTCAATGCACGGTTGTTATGGATCATACTATGTAAAATACAATGTGATTGTCATAATACTTGACGATGAAGTAATCGCAATGTTCTGCACGAATTACATGGTCGCGATCGTTCATCATTTTTGTCCGTTTTCATTTGTGTTCCTACAGAACGTAAAAGAATCTAATGAAATCAAAGCTGCATAAAACAGCGTGAAAATTTGCTTCGATGGTAAATTTTTGGTGTCCTTAGATACTATCAAAAAATCAGTACTGTAAAAATGTTTCTGCAGAACTCGTACAAGGCAACAAATAAAAAATTATGACAATAATAGATGTTGCGTTTGAGAAATTTTCGTCCCCGAGAAACTCTGATCACATCAACATTACAACATCGCCAGCATCAAATCAGCTCATTTTCCTGGAATACGCTCTTTTTACTAGGAAAGTATTACTAACGCGCGCTACGGCGGAAAGTAAACCGGTCCTTTGAGTCATGATAAGAACGCTCGCTCCACTCGTGCACCGTTCAGTTCGCGCTTTATCTATCGTCCAGTTCGATTGCGTAGGTAGACACAACGCGGCATAGGTTAAATGTCCTGAAAATATACTTTTCTGCAAATAAACAAGTTTGCAAAGTGGAGCATTCAGCAACTGTGTGAATGCGTATGCTTTTAATGGGCCGATAACGATGTCGTTAAAGTGGTAATTACAATTCAGCTGCATTTGCTGCTGGTTGTATATGATAGTTGCAGCTGCATTGAGAATGCCGCTCAACCCTCCTTCCCATAACTTATTTTCATTTTTAAATGTACTTGCATATTACCGTCTATGCAAGTTTTGCAAGCATGCAAATAACAATATTTGCTCTCAGCTTGTGTTTACATGCGCTTCGGTGGTTAAACAGCATTAGTGGCGATTTGACAATCGAGTTCTACCTTCAGCAATGGATTACAGCGCTGCGTTCGTTCCGCCTTATCCAATCCATCTCTTGAAAAGTGAGCATTTTTTGCAAATCATCACAATCATAGAATGATTTGCACGAAATCTTGCAGAAGTAATGGCAGAGAATCTCTATGCGCTGCATCAATGGCTGCCGGCTCTCGTAATGAATCTCGAGGGCACGGTGAGCAACTTGGAGAAGAGAAAGAAGCAGATCTTCATCGAAAAGCAGCAATTCACGGAGCTGCAAAAATGTTGCCAAATTAGTGAAAACAACGAGCGCATGATCGACACCACCTTACAGGAGCTAACTCTTTCGTACGGTGTCATATTTTTATCATAAAACGGCGAAAAAGGAATATTGAAAAGAACTGTGTAGTTGAAATATACTTTTCTATACTACTTCTCCTTGAACATGACTATTTTTCAATTTAAAGAGGACATTGTTCAGGTAAAATCTATATGAAAAATGTCCTCTTTGAGTTGGATAGTACTTTTGTTCAAGTGGAAATGCAAAATTTATGGTAGTCCGAAAAGACTGTGAAAGAATTTTAACACTTCAAATTTCTCAAGACATTTTCACTCAGGATACAACTTCATGAAGAAAAATGAGGAATATTTTTAGGTATAAGTCCACATCCAAGGAAGTGTCCGATTTGATCAAATATCTACATCTCCTGCGAACTTCGCTTAATCAAGGCATTTCTTGTCCAACTTCGGAACCAACCATTCTTCTGAAGCTTCGAGACCTCTGGTCGAATCTCTTACATCTGTGGCGAGAACTGGTCGCAAAGCAAGTTTTTACACATAAATGCACTTTAACCTGAAAGTATCAGTGTTTCTAGAGTCTCTTGAGTCATTCCAGTCATTAGGAAACATGTTACTAACTGCTTGTGCCAACGCTATTTGGTGGAAAGTCAGTCACAAAATAAAAACCTTTGTGATATACAGCAAGCTAGTCTGCTCAGATAGAAGTAATTTACGATAAATTCCAGATCTAGGGAGTAATCGGATTTCCCTTCTAATTATACAAATTTGACGTATACGAGTGATTGCACAACTGCTATTGTGAGGCTGTTCTATTTCTTGCTGAAAAGGGGCTGAAGCCTTTCTGTCATACGTGAATGATTTAAGAATGTAAAGTGCACGTTTTTTAATGCAAATTCGGATCTATTTTCAGCTCATTGCTAGTGTCTGTGCAGCCTAGTCCTATAGTTCAAAAGGATAAGTCGATTGAAACGGAAGTTCAACTCCTTATTGATGCCGCAATCGCATTGCCAATAATTCGTTGCCGAATAGTAAACGTTTGCGATGTCGACGCGCTGCAGTCAGGAAGAACAACGTGTGGACAATTGTAAGAAATAGAACATATAAGCTATCATTTTCAACGCTTGGGCTTTCAGACAATCGCAAGGCAGAATTGAAAATGATGAGACGCCGTTAATCGTAAAAGACGGCGTTCTGGTCAGTCAACAATACGACGAAAAGGAAAAACACCTGGTTCAACACCATTTTACTGCAACTTATTTCATATAAATCAATCATTTAGTTACTGAAACATATTGGGACTCGCAAGAAATCAAACACTGCAGAACGCTCATTGGTGACAGAGCTCAAGTGCGTAATTTTATACGAAGTCATACCATCCGAGGATTTGCACCGCGCGTTGCTGGGATATACGGAAACAATCTGGGTGAGGATTGAGGTCTTTGATTGTTCTAATGCGGAAAAACAATAGGGAAACTATAGGATTCGAATCTCAACTTCTTAAAAATATTCATTATAATACTTTAGAAGAATTATTTTAGGCCGTCTCACTTCCAGTCGTACTGATTACACACGGCAAGCAAATGATTGATGCATTGAGCACAATTATTTGGGATCGCGCATTTGGAGACACGGTATTTTGATCAACACATCAGCAATGTCCTTTCTAATATAAAATACTACTTAAGAAACAAGTTGATTGGTCAAGTCTCGCTGACCTGCTCAAGAAGACATTCGCTTATGTGACAGGGTCAGCGAAACGAACGCTTACTGACCAAGATTTACAATACCTTCGCGGAAAACTCAACGGCAATGGCCAGACGTACAGCTATGCGCAGTTCGCTAAGGTAAACACTTGGCTCGAAGCCAAGAGCCGTTTGATAATCAAAGCTGCAGGCAATTGCGCAGTCTAATTAAAATATACCAATTTATGCTAATAACAGTGTTTCATGGCGAAATGTTTCCAACTTTGCATTGAATGCATTACTACCAAATTTCGTATTTTGTTATTCTTTGCAGTTTCTGGCAATTTTTATCTCAGTTGCGGACTCTAAGCTATGAACCAAATCACGAAACTTCTGAAATTTTTTGTGCAATTTTGCTAATTAATTCTACTCACAACATTGTTAACAACAGAATGCAGCAGCATTTTTAGGATAAAATTGTTCCTGAAGGAAAGTTTACGTTTTGGACGTACTTCTATTCGATCTGCGATGTGATTGAGAAAAAGCTGCTTCAGTATTGGAACAAAGGTAGGTTTTCTGCCCGTGCCTTTTTAGGTCATTTGATTTCTTGTTTTTTTCTCAACTAGGAAACAAACATTTCGATTGTATGAACGTTGTTTTTGAGGGTTTGAAAAATTCAAAAGTGAAAAAACAAAAACAAGATAATTCAGAAAAACAAAGCGTTGTTTTCTTGTTTTTTTGTTTTTCTGAAAAATCAAAAAACAAAGTTCAAACTGGCGGCATGCGGCATCGGATAGAAGATACTGTAGTTATTGTCACTTTAACGACGAGCTGAAAAGTGGGGCTGAGCGTCGAGTTGGGCGATCTGAACCGCGTTATTGTAGTGAGTAATGTAAAGCATTGCCTGCTGTGTTAGTATGCACATTGCGAACATGCAATAAACACAGAAGACGACATTTTATTATCTTTGACTATGAAAGGTGTAGTCATTAATTATGTCATAGTGTAGATAGCTTTATATTACTAGAACCAGCACGAAATAATGCAGCACATGCGGTGAACTCTCTTCTCTTCTTAGCTATACCTCTAATTACGATCTCTTCATCCCTCTCTCCAACCCCATTTCCATCAATAAACAATGCTTACCTAAGCTTATTTACCTTGCATTCAATTAGCCAAATTATTGACCTTTTAGTGGCATACGTTTGATCACAAATAATTCTGATAATACACAACCAAATTCAATGTAGTTTATTGCATCTTTTAGAACAACCTCTATCGTTGATGTTCTTTTTCTCAATCGTTAATATCTAATTACTATAATTCCGTGTGCAAACTTTCTATGGACATGCACAAATCCGCATTTTTGCGTGTTTCTTGCACCTTTCTCGCGCATTTGGTCTGCTTGCAGTTAAAAATTCGCGAGAAACGCGCAATAATGCAGACTTTTGCTTATTCTTAGAAGATTCGTAATATGATTCATTGTGATCGGATTCTTGTGATTAAAAACGAAAATCTAAGTTAAAGAGAGCTCTACAAGATGCAATAAACCATATTGCATTTGGTTGTGTATTATCGGAATTATTTGTGATCAAACTTATTTCACTTAAAGTGCCAATAACTATTGGACTAATTTAATGCAAGGTCAACACAGTCAACTGCTTTTATAACGTTGGCTGAGAAACTGGCTTAAGGTCAACATTTTCAAGATTGTGATATTACAGAGGCAGTTGATATTCAATGCGCAATGTAGTAGTCAATACAGCGCAGGAGAGGGCGAAATGCGGGGAAACGGCACAGCGACCCTCTAGGAGGGCGGACTCCACTAGAGGAGTGAAAATTAGCCTCAGTTGGGACAATGCATGTGTCGCTTTACCAGGCTGAAAGAAGATACGGGTCATTTGACCCTTCCTACCGCGTAGAGGGTATTAGCAATGAGCGCCAAAAAAGACAAACGTTTTAAACTAAGCTAGATCAATATTAAAACAGTCATAAGGACTGGCCAAACACCGACGCTATAAAGGCCGACTTTATAGAGCTAGGCATTTAAAAGCAGTTACTGTATGCTTAGGATAGTGTAGTTTGGGGCCGGAAAGGGAGTTTGAAGAAGGGGCTGAAGAAATTGGAACAAGCACGCTTAATGGATAAGGGGGAGAGTTCACCGCTTGGGCAGGAATACTCCTGCTGGTTTTAGAAATATAAAGTTATTTCTACTATGACATAATTAATGACTACACCTTTTATAGTTAATGATATTAAAAATGTCGTCTTCTATCATTATTGCATGTTCATAATGAGCTACTTAACACAGCATGCAATGCTTCACATTACTCACTACAATAACGTGACGCGGATCACGGAACTCGACGCTCAGCCCCGCTTTTCAGCTCGTCGTTGAAGTGACAATAACTACAGTATCTTCTAGCCAATGCCGCTTGCCGCCAGTTTGAACTTTGTTTCTTGATTTTCTAAAAACAAAATAACAAGAAAACAAAACTTTGTTTTTTTGAATTATCTTGTTTTTGTTTTTTCACTTTTGAATTTTTCAAACCCTCAAAAACAACGTTCATACAATCAAAATGTTTGATTCCTAGTTGAAAAAAAAACAAGAATTCAAATGACCTAAAAAGGCACGGGCACTAAAAGTCCACGGGCATTGATAATTCTTCTGTAAAACTTGATTTTTGAAATGTTTCCATTCTTTCGTTGCACCAGTTTTTAGACGTATTTAAGAAAATTAAAAATACAAGGTGATCAAATTATTTCTCTCAGATTGTAAACGAATGGTCCAATTGTCCTGAGCAGGGGCTCATTCGAAAGCTCCACTTCTGAAGTTTTTGGGTGTCCTTAAAATGAAAATATTTTGGGATAACCTAATGACACGCCCCTTTGGAAAAAATTTCCGAAAACTGCTTTATGACTTCCACATGCAGAGGAATGCAAGTTTTTGGCACACTGAGAGACAAAACAAGAAAGTTGTCAGTAGGGGACAGCCAAGGGGTACTCATTTTTTCGAAAAAAGTTTTTTGCTCCGCCGATGAGAAATTAAAGTTTCGTTGTGATCAAAGGGTAGGATATTTTATGAAAAAATTTTGAAAAATGGGCGGCACCCCTAGGTTGTACCCTACTGATAACCTTCTTGTTTCGTCTCTCAGTGTGCCAGAAACTTGCACTTCTTTGCGTGTTGAGGCCAAAATAAAAACAGTTTTCGGAAACTTTTTTCCCAAGCGGGCGCACCCCTAGAGTATTACTAAAAAATTTACTATAAAGGGCACCGAAAAAACTCTAGAAGGAGAGCTTTCGAATGAGCACTTGCTCAGGACAATTGAACCACTTTGAGCAGAACACCTCTCGTTTATAATTTGGAAGAAATACTTTGACCACCCTGTATATTACGACTCAGTCGCAAAACGTGGCGACACGACACTTATTCAGCTGAACAATGAGGAATCATTCGTCGAGCAATGTTTTTATTCAAAGCGTATTTCTTTTTGTCCTAATTTATAACTCTATATTTTCAGACGTGTTTGAGATTGAAGCGAATGTAGCGGCGTCGTTGTTAGCCGTGATTCCGGCGTCGTCTTCGAGGCAATGCCCTATACAAGACGTTCAGGCGCACCGTTGAAGACGCTGAGAGAGAAGCTTGAACTCATGAAAAAGCCCTATTTGAACGAATAATTTATAAGATGAAATTTCGCCTGAACCTGCCTCACAAATATGCTAGTCAGTGAAGTCGTACAAAGTCATAGTTGTTGCTGAAGTCATAGTTGTTTGAGTCGCGTTGATAGTAATGTTAATGATGTATTAATATTTTTTTAAAGTATATTTTTATAAAAGTATTAAAACGCCAAATCACATCTCACATCTAACATACTAACATATTTATACTCTAACAGCAAATGATTGCATAATTTTGGCTTGTCGGGCTAATGCAGCGGCTCGTTCTTCAACATCAAATGCTATGTTGACTGTGCCATATTTGTCAGAGCTGTCCTCCGTTGGCGCCTCCATCTTCCGCCTCCATCTCCAGCCCGAAACCCGACATGTGGAGAACGTTGTCGTTGTCTTCGTCGTCCTCAACAGCTGAATCTTCGTCTGGCAGTCGCAGATTGTGCAGCACTGCGCACGCTTTAATTATTTCGCATGCGAACAGTGGCGACTTGACGCGCACTCTTTTCAGACATTGGAACGATTCTTTGAACGACCGAACGCGCACTCGATCAGACGTCGGGTCTTTCGATGCGCCCGGTTGTAGCGCCGCTCGTTGTCGTTGATGGGCCGTGCGATGGGTGGCATCAGCCAGTCGCTTAGAGGATACGCCGAGTCCCCAAGGATGATGGCGCGGTCGAACGGTCGCCAGCCGTTTTCGAATCTCCGGCGCAGCACCGAGTTGCGCAGTACGCGCGCGTCGTTTACAGCGCCCGGCCAACGGACCGACGCTACGTAGAAACGAAGATTGGGGCCGCAGACGAACATGGCGTTGATGGAGTGGGTGCCGTGTCGGTCCACGTACTGGTCTTCGTATTCAGTCGGCGACAAGATCTCGATCAGCATTCCGTCTACTGCACCAGCGACGCATGGCATGTTCGCGTAGTGGTGGAAGCGGTTTGCCAAAGTGCCGACGGGGTTCGGCCATCGAATTGTCGCTTGGAACAGCCGCCGGTTGACCGCGGCAGTGACTCGGTGGACCGCTCGACAAACGGACGCTTTGCTCGGACCGTTGGCATCTCCTACCGAGTAGTAAAAGCCACCTGCAAACAAACCAATGTTAAGTAAAATAAAACGATATATTGATCAATGTTTGAGAAAACTGATACTGTCATAACACTATTTGCGCGAGGGCTTCTATGCGAGGGAGTGCTATTGGAATAATAAAATATATTTATCATACTGTCTGCACAACGCACGACCAACATTCTTTTCTGTTCAGTAATTAAGAATGAAAGTACCCGAGGCCTAAAAGCGAAGCGCCATAAGCAGCTTGTCTGCAGCAGTCAGGGCCAGGCTTCTCTCTGTCGGCGACATGCAATCCGGTCCAATATGCAGCAGCAAATCTTCACACTGCGTTCGACTCAAGCGAAAATGTTCCTCAAAGTTCTCTAACTCGAAATACTGCCTCTGGTGGAAAATACGCTGTCGTGAGAAGTTTCTCTCATCTTCGTATGATTCGCTAATCAATATATCCATGATTTATCTGCAAAAGCTAAGCTTTTAACACAAAGATTCTATAAAATAACGCTGCGCACCGTCAATCCACCCGCACGAGCTCTGAGCTATCAAAAATCCAGCCGTTGAATGGTGTCATGCATTCAGTTACATTCAGATTCACATACAACAAAGTCCATTGAGGCTATCAAACAATATTCTATTCGAAATGCTGACATATCTGGCATATTCTGGCAGATATTTATGATCTGTATATATATTAGGTTGGAAAGTCTTTTCGTTTTTAGGTTCCAAAGTTCGAAGGTGCATATCTCCGCGAAAACGCAACCAATTTGAATGTGCTTTTTTCCATTCGAAAGAGCTCTTTTTAACTTAAATTTCCTTTTTTTAATTAATAAAATTAGTTCATTTTTCGGGATTTTATGCTATCGAGAAGGTAGGCAACTTTTCAGCGTCTGGGTAAGTCAGATTCAATGACCAATAACTCTGATGATACACAACCAAATTCAATGCGGATTACTCCATTTTGTAGAACTCTTTTTAACTTAGATTTCTTTTTTGAATCATAAAAGTCCAATCCGAACAACTCATTTTACAAACTTTCTACGGATATGGAAAATTCCCCATTTTTGTGTGTCTCACACACGTTGCTTGCGCATTTGGTTTGCTCGCGGCAAAAAGCCAGACAGACGCGCAAAAATGGGGAATTTTCCATATCCGTAGAAAGTTTGTAAAATGAGTTGTTCGGATTGGACTTTTATGATTCAAAAAAGAAATCTAAGTTAAAAAGAGTTCTACAAAATGGAGTAATCCGCATTGAATTTGGTTGTGTATCATCAGAGTTATTGGTCATTGAATCTGACTTACCCAGACGCTGAAAAGTTGCCTACCTTCTCGATAGCATAAAATCCCGAAAAATGAACTAATTTTATTAATTAAAAAAAGGAAATTTAAGTTAAAAAGAGCTCTTTCGAATGGAAAAAAGCACATTCAAATTGGTTGCGTTTTCGCGGAGATATGCACCTTCGAACTTTGGAACCTAAAAACGAAAAGACTTTCCAACCTAATATATAAATGCGTCGATCCACTGGACCGTGGACCGAATTACTCGGTGCTCCGAGCACTTTTGACACTCGGTGCGCCGGAGCGGACCGGGACCGACCTGTTTTTCCGTAGACTGAGTTTTCGACCGGACCGAGTAGCTTGGACCGAGCATAACTTGGTCCGGTCCAGTGTTGCGCCACATGGGTAAAATTTGCAAAAAAGGGCGAATTTTTTATATCCCAACTTTTGCGCTAAAACATAGTTGTTCGAGCCTCTATTGACCTGCAAAACAACTCCAAGGGCGATCGGCTAGTTAACTTAAATCGCTGAAATTTGACTCACAAGCTTAATGTTGAGCAAATTATCAACCCAAACTTTAAATTTATTCCCATGGGGACCTTCAGCCCCTTAGAAAAGCAGTGATATCGCGTGAAAAAGCCAAAGGCTCCTTAAAAAATTAACTCGTCTGTTTATATGCACTTTCCTTACCCCCTTGCTACAAAGGTAATGAAATATCAGCATTTAACACCGATCTGACTTGTTCAAAGTCTCAATGTCAGTTGCATGCAGTTCCAGTGCTTCACGCCGCAAGAAGCATGTAAAGCAAATGAAAAAAGAAGAAAGAAACGAAAAAGAAGCTAAAGTGAGGATAATATAGCGATAATCAAACTTTAAAAGCTTCAAAAGTGCATCTCTCAAAAGTCAGTGCCTCTATTGATGGCAACGTTGCTACACCAAGGGTTGTACCACTTTCAACTTTACATTCTCTCAATTGCAGATTTTTCAGGGATGGACAATTTGTGAAGGATAACTGAGAATTGGCCTCAAATGTACATTTCCAAAATTCCAATGAGTGGAGCTTCGTCAAGTCACAGAATGAGAACAGCGTTGGACTGGATATTTTGGATGTGACAGTTGATTCATTGTGTATAGATGTGCCTGCTCTAAACTTGCTTAATTCATGCCTTGCACAGTTCAGTTTGCCATACAACGCATCGCGTCGATTACATTGCACAAAGTGCCTCTTTTATGTGCTATCATGCTGAAGTGCCCTCTATTATATTTCCTGCACACTCGTCACTGGGCTGTATACACATAGATTCAGCACGCTAAGACTTTTCAAACAGCTGATAACACTTTATTGCTTAGTCAGCAGATTGCAAAGATACTAAACGCTTCCCGTTGCCGACGCCCACTCTTTCTACTCGTATAGTTAGGAGTTGTCATCAAGTGACTTTTTGGTTGCCTGACTATAACAGTTACACGAAAAGTTATATTTGACATATGTTCAATCAGTAATAATGAACCAAGAAGATGTTAAGATGCTTAAAAAGCATCGTGTTACTCTGGTGCGAGATATGAATACAATGGAAGTAGTTGATTATTTAGTGTCGAAGTCAATTCTTACTGATGTGGACATAAATGAAATTATGGTAAGCGGTTTGACTTGAGTGCGTTTATCGCAGTTTTTAAATGTGCCGTATTTTATGTTTCAGTAAAACATCTTGTACAGTAGATCGTAAGGATTTTTTAATGGCTCACAGGGGGGGGGGGGGGGTTACTTGAAAACGGTGTCTAGTTCTTTCGAGGCTTCTACAGGGTGTTTTTTTATTAGATACGATTTGTTTTTCGAATAATTTTACATCAACTGAAGCGATTAGGTTGAAATATGGTACATATATACTAGAGTTCATGTAAGGTCAGTGTACAAAGTTTGACAAAAATCTGTTCATTTAACGCAGAGATGTGGCAATTTATAAAATATCCCTTTTTCGAGTGGCCTAGAAGGGGAAACGGACAACTCGCGACATGACAATTCGCGACATGGTATTTTTGCGACAATTCGCGACACGACAATTCGCGACACGACAATTCGCGACATTACGTATGTCGCGAATTGTCGC
>NIUQ01004064.1:0-15165 GCA_002796945.1 Plectus sambesii
AAATTTCAAGGCTGTACGTTACCGTCTTCATCTATTTTTTTATCAAAATATCGGCTGATCAGGTTTTTGAGACGAAAATCAGAAAAGTGTTAAATTTTCAAATGATCATAACTCCGCAACCAAGTGACCAATCGAGCTGAACTTGACGAATTTAAACACAGCATTTAACCCTCTATAAGGTGGTGTAGACGTTAGAAAAAACTGGTACTCACGCGAAACAAGTAGGTTGACCCCCCGGCGGATTCTCTCTTATAACTCTTTAGTTGCGTAGCACAACAGTATTTTTGCCCAACTTTGTAAAGGAAAAGACTGTCACGTGCCGAATATTGCGGTATCATGTTATCCGGCTTGAGACTCACATAAAAGTTTAAACGCGCTTTTATGATTAAGACAAATTATGACTTTTTAAGGGCTAAAATAGTGGAGGTGCATGAAATGACACAATAATTTGGGAATAAAAAACTTGACATACCCTAGTATCTGAAAGTGAAATGATTTTTTCGATAACTGCTTTCGTTGTCGAGATCTGAGGTCTCAAACTTGAGCAATTTTTTCGACTAAAAAGGTTTTTTCGAATATCGCAGGATCCGGTTGTGCCCCTAAGCAAAAAATGATGCCGTACTTTTGCAAAATTGGTCGGAAGACCCTTGCCAAGTTTGAAGTCACCAGGATGAATGGCAACTGAGTTACAAGGGGTCAAAGTTGACCAAAAAAAGTGCTGTTCAGTTTGTTTTTGCACGCGCGTAGCGCGTGCCTACTCTTCTGGTCGCTCAAAAGTGTCACATACGAACAAGTAGCACCATGTGTTCGCATGGAAGCAGACGTCTGTAGGCGCTAAAAATGATCGACTCGGGAGTAATTTAGTACCCTGATTCGAATGAACGCATTAGTTTTTTACGTACATCCTTCATTCGCAGGGAAAATCGCTTCGAAAATCGCAGTTTTGACGATTTCTCTTGGCGTTTTTTCTTTTCGAGAGTTGAACGAGCTAAGTAGCATAGGACGTTAGTTTTGATCGCTGAGCGCACTTGGGCGTCAAGTTTCGCTTGATTGATCTACTTATTGGCGATTGCGATATCAAAATAGCTGCACCCACCCAAAGGCCCTCTTTAGGGCCACGACTCCGCAGTGGACCACAGGGACTAGCAGCTACCCCTGCCCCAAGCTGCTACGAAGAAAAATGACCACAAAAATCGTCACACTCAATTGTCGCATATTGAAGAGCCCAATACAGCAGCATCTCCTCGTTAAGTTGCTCAACGACCTTAACACTTATTGCCTTCCTCCAAGAATGTCAACTAAGGGGCCAAACAATCATAAGTCCAATTAGTAATGTGGGATCACGCGAAAGTTCACTGTCTAAAGCATCAGAGACTAAGTTTTATTCGCTCTATCAATTATCGCCGAGAGTGCTAACATATTTCAAAAGCACGTTTCGCATAGCATATTATTGTTTAGCTGTTATGACGCTACCGTTTGGCGTTTACCGTTCACCATTTGGGGAGTGGCTTGTTAGGTTAGTTGTCAGCATTCAAATTTTGCCTGCTGAGTTCGAATATAGTATATCGCCCATGTTTTTGCTCTTTCGAAAACATTGTGCTTCGATTACACACAGCTACAGTGGAAACTGAGTGAGTGCTCATGTTTCGCAATCTCCATGTGCAACATTTATATTGAATATTTCCGGATTCGTGCAGAAAGTTTTCTTGTCTAGTCGATGTGCATTTTTAAAGCAATTTCTACTGTGCTTATCATGTTATCTTAAATTCTGCCAAAGCCGCAGATATTCTACGAAAGATGAACCATACAGGAATTTTAAGCTTAGTGCTCAATTGAGCGAAAAAAACGCGAGCACTCCTTCATCATATGAAGGCTTCCTTCTCGAGTGCTGTTGTATTGTATCAGCTCTATACAGCATACCATATTTGTTACTTGAAGTAACATGAATGTTAATACTGTTGTCGCTGTCTGTAATACCCGCGTGCACTCCTTCATCATATGAAGGTTTCTTGCTCGCACACATCAATCAATGACAAATCGTCACCAATCGCTCACAAATCGCTGCCAATCGAAACCTTTTTAACAGAAAATTCTTGTTTCGTTTACTATAGCTCTTGTCGCGAAGATCGCGAAAATATGCTTCTCACTACAATTTGAGTGAAATACCTATCCCTTCCTAACAAAATACGGGAACAAACACTTCTCTTTCGCGTACTTACTATGCAGCTTTCTGCCACTCAGAATTCTGCTCCTCGCTTGTGCCTACTTACTATTCCATTTTCTGCTACCATCAACGGTCACATGCCGCTTCTGCTCCAAAGGCTCACGCCGCTTTTGCTAATTTATTATTCGCATAACTGATCAGCTGGAGCAAGCGAGAAAAGGTGTCGTGGCGTTTGATCGGGGCCTTGCTCATGAGAGAGAGAAAGTGAGCGGTCGGCTTCCACACCTACAGAGCTGATACAGTAGCCGGGTGTTCATTATTTGGAAGTCTATATCATATGTTTGTTTGTGTCTTCGGGAAATAAAGGTTTAAAACCCAAGACGTATCAAATCCACTGAACCACCTACAACATCAAAAATCCCTTTGTCGCAAATCTCCACGACAGCTCTCCCCCTAAAAATATTCAAACGCCGTCGCGTTTTTTTAAGTTTAGGCCAAGCCCTATCGATTGAGACTAAGCTCGAAAAAATCTGTCTGCTTTGCGCAAAATGGAGAGCTAAGATATTTTTTTGAGCCACACTGTATATCTATATATTAAGCCAGCACCATCTGCGTGTCTGTGTGTGGACAGCCCATGGTTCGGGTAGACCGGACCTTTTGCGGTCCCCGGTCGGACCATGTTCGAGTACCGTAAGGGTACCCCACCTCACACCCCCGCTTTCGGCCGGGTCCATTATACGGTATTAACGCTACATACAAAAACGTGTCGAAATACATATTTTCGCCCTTTTCCCCTCTATCCAGATACTTGCCAGCCTCAATCGTACCAGGGATGTAAACAGTAATGGTACCCCTCGCCACCCACCCTATGTCCGGTCGGGTCCATCATCCGGTATTAACGTTATATCCATAAAAATGCCGTCGCAGCGCCCTCTCGCGGTGAACATTGGAAACTACAGAGAGCCTATTTCTTTTCTTTAGTCATCAGGTCATTCACAAATTATAGCTAACATATCGCCTGTCAATTACATACCGCCTTAATGTATGGGGTAAGAACTCGAGCGAAGAGCGCGGCGCGTTAGCGCTGCGCTCTTTGCGAGAGTTCTTGCTTTAAACATTAAGCGACGTCCATCAGAGTGTGTATGTAAACACCTCACGGTTCGGGCTTGACTTTAGCGATCTCCGATAAGATAATGGCTGTGTGCCATGAGTACTTCACCCGACCCATACCACTTCCGTCCCCCTTCTATTATATTCACATCTAGAGCAAAAACGTAGTATGTGAAATGGCTTAATATGGCATTCGAAGCAAATCTCTCTCTAACTAAGGTTTATATGAAAGAATTTAATGGTTTCATCCAAAACAGTTTCCCCAAAAACCTTCTCTTTTGAAATTTTACAATGGAAAAACTCTTATATCTTTGAAAACAATCTATGTTCGAAACCCGTCGCAAATGTGTTTCAATGTGATCGAGGGTAAATAAAAACCGCGCGTGCAATATGAGTTAAAATGTGGCTTTGGACCGGCGCCACCAATCAATAGTTATTGTCACGTGCGATCAGGGAACATTCTAGATACTTTGAGAACTTCCCAGGGTGAATGCAAAATAAATGTTTGGGCTAAGTCCTTTTTTAAAATTCCCATCAAACTGCCTTCTGAAGAATATAATATGCAAATTCTTTGGCATTTATAAATATAAAAGACCAGCGGCACTAGATTACAGGAACCCAAAGGCAGCTTGCGAATTCCTTACAGCTGAGCGGTACAAGTGACACAGTCAAGCAGGGTTGACATGCGAAAGCTCAAGCGGATAGCGCGGCGCGTTAGTGCAGCGCTCTCCGCTAGTAATGCATTAATTCGCATATAAATCATCTTTTCATTACATTGCTCACGCGTCTCTGTATGCCGGAATAAACGCTGGTTAATAACTGTCTCATGACAAGTCCAAACCCCTTGCCACCACATAATAGTACAGTTGCTCTGTTGCTTTGAAAGAAGCGTTTTTTCTCATCTTTGTCAATGGCAACAGTTTACGATATGCTGCATAGTGTCAGTATTTGTGATTGCATAAAGATTCACTATTGTTGTTGTAAACCTTGCTACACTTTCAACAAGCAAACATTTCTGAGAATTTATTGCGAATAATTTGAACAATTTTGAACATGCATGGCCACAACATTTGCTTATATGCAAATATAGATACATATTCAAACGGATTTACTATTAGTTGAGTCTCGCAGCGAAAACTTTAAGGACGCTTGATTACGATTGTCTCGTTGTCTGTCCTGACAAATAAATTCGAGTCCATACCTTTGGGTGGCTCTCCATGTACTTGCAAATGCTCTGACGCATTACGATGTGGTTCTTTTTGCTCCTTGTTAAGCAGTAGGCAAAAGTTCAAAACAAACAGTTGCCATCAGTAACTATTTTCTTAATGTTCTTCTTGTCAGGGGCCACCTTGCGATTGAACATTTGAGGGGCGCCAAATTTGGGACGAGTGATCTTGCCTACGTTGAGCGTCTGACACTGCACTGTCATGAAGGCTTTGGTCGGTGGCTTGAACCGCGAGTTCCAGTCAATCTGCTCAATTTGACTTTGGCACGAAGATATTAACTGGACACTGTTGTCTGAATCGTCGGAAGATGATTCTTGTTGTTTGGAGATTTGGGATTTGAGGAAAGCTGGGGGTTTCTGGTACAGGGTGGCTCAAAAAAAATGATAGTTGATTCGCATTTTGCGGAGAATAAAAATTAGGCCAAACCGAGTACACCGTTGGATAGCCCGTGGCCTAAACTTGCGATTGGTGCAGTGATTTTTTGGATTCGCCCCCTAGGGGGCCCGGGGTACCCCTAAAAACACCAAAAACTGCGTGCTGGAGAGCTGTTCGGGAAAACGGTCGCCATTTTGCACCCAGGCAACGCCAAGAGCTGTGCTATAGCTCATTTTACTCAGCGTACACTCCTCTACAACATATCGAAAATCCATTTCCGTCGCTCAATTACTGTAGAAGCTACAGTACGCCAAAGTCGGCCAAAAATGCACATTTTCAAATCGGGTAAAAGATCGTAAATCATTTTTCCTTTGCTTTTCAATGATCATTTTGCTTGCTTTCAGCATTTCAAACCCTGCTTAATGTTTTCTCTATCAGAAACATTACTTATTCATCCAATTTGGGGTCGATTAGTGCGTAATTACCCTTTTCTATGGTAAGTTAGCAGTCAATTTGCGCGCAGTTATCCTTTACTTACTACGGTAAAATGAAATCCGGTTTGAGACAAACACTCAAATTTAAACGCGTTTTCAAGATTTTTGCCGAATTGAGGGACTGACGAGCGTCAGAAAGCTTTTAACTAATCAGACTTTCTGATTAGCTACCAGTAACATAAGTCCCACATTAAATAGTCTTGCCTCATGCGATATTTCAACGATAACTGCTAAGCAAAGAAAACGACGAGATCAAACGATGATAAACAAAAGGAAAGCTGAAAACTGAGCCAGTTGTGCACAATAGACATATCTGCTGACATTGCATTTTAATCCTGAACGTAATCGGCCAAGTTAAAAGCTCTCTTACGCTCCTCAATCCGTCAATTCGGCAAAAATCTTGAAAACGCGTTTAAATTTGAGTGTTTGTCTCAAACCGGATTTCATTTTACCGTAGTAAGTAAAGGATAATTGCGCGCAAATTGACTGCTAACTTACCATAGAAAAGGGTAATTACACACTAATCGACCCCAAATAGGATGAATTAGTAATGTTTCTGATAGAGGAAACATTAAGCAGGGTTTGAAATGCTGAAAGCAAGCAAAATGATCATTGAAAAGCAAAGGAAAAATGATTTACGATCTTTTACCCGATTTGAAAATGTGCATTTTTGGTCGACTTTGGCGTACTGTAGCTTCTACAGTAATTGAGCGACGGAAATGGATTTTTGGTATGTTGTAGAGGAGTGTACGCTGAGTAAAATGAGCTATAGCACAGCTCTTGACGTTGCCTGGGTGCAAAATGGCGACCGTTTTCCCGAACAGCTCTCCAGCACGCAGTTTTTGGTGTTTTTAGGGGTACCCCGGGCCCCCTAGGGGGGAATCCAAAAAATAACTCCACCAATCGAAAGTTTAGGCCACGGGCTATCCAACGGTGTACTCGGTTTGGCCTAATTTTTATTCTCCGCAAAATGCGAATCAACTATCATTTTTTTGAGCCACCCTGTACAAGAATTTTAACGCGAAAGGAGCAATGCAGCACTCACCTGGCAGTTCAGGTACAAAAACATCTTCAGTATTTTCAAAAAGCTTTTTTGCCCACTTTCTGTCATCTCCTATTACAATAAATATTGGTGATTTATGCCGCATTTTTGCCCGAACGTATGCAACAGCACCCATCACGGAATTCTCACGCGATTCTTTCAGATAAGGATTTTCAACAAAATCTTTCCTTCGAATATGAACGCAGATGTGGACAACTCTCTTGGAGCCCATAGGATCGAGATTTATTTCTGAATGCGCAGTTGCTACAGTACCCGCGGCTGACTGAAGATCTTCTGGCGCAAATTTAAACCACTTTTCTTTCAATTGCTCTCGAATATGCCAGAAATAATGAACTGACTGAAAAAATGTGCCTCCTAACGTTAAATTTTCTTTAGGAAATGTATGTAAGGCAAGAACATCGCCGTCAGGTAAACCATAATGATGGAAGGGAACTTCCTTTGTTGTTATATTGCGCAGTAATGACGTCCAATTTCCGAATGGAAAACAGTCCGTTAAATGTTTTAGTTTTTCTGCCATATTTTTGTTAATAAATGGCTGCATATTCAATATTTTTGCAATTCCAAACAACGATGCTACTTCAAACATTTGATTTCCGAGCTGGGCGATGGTAAGAGTCTGGAGGTCCAAAGTAAGATATGCGCGTAGTTCAGTATCGTCTTGTTTTGTTTCAGTGGACGTCAAATCCGCTTTCTTCCAAATTGCAAAATTTTCATTGTTCTTCAGGTAGAGCATTACCATCAGCATGAGCGCTATGCCCATGAAGAAAACTTTTGAAAAAATGGTGTAATAAATAAATTTAGATTTCATTTTGATTAAAGTTTAGTATTCAATGTACAATGAGAAACACCACATTCAGGCAATCACAAACTTGAAAATGTACCTCAGCGGAAAAATAGGAGATTAAAGAAAAAAACAAGATATACAAATACTGTAATGTTAAAAGTAAGATATTTTACCCATAGCCAATGATAATTTGGTTTAAATATATTACTTTTTTGTACATTTTTCAAGATTTCAGATTGTTCAATCGCATAACTAATTTTTTAAAATGTAAACTGCTAATCTTAGAAGTGCCGAATTATTGAATCATAATAAGTCAGTTGTAAACACAACTGATTCGTGCACCAATCTTTAATTAAGTTATTAAAATTTTTCCTTAAACAAAGATGTCACAGAGTTTACAAGACTCACGATATTAAAGTAAGAATAATAACACACTGTGTTAATATCTACCGCTTACGGACAAGTGTTCGAGGGCAGGTGTTTGAGGGACAAAGTGTTCGAGAAGTGTTCGAGGTAAAAGTGTTCGAGAGACAATGTGATCGAGAGACAATGTGTTCGAGGTACCTGTTGACTCGTGTAATAGTCGTGTAATAGTCGGGAAAATTATATCACATAACGAACCGTGAAATACGCGCATGTCAAACATACGAAATATCACACAAAAAAGTAGTATCGCTGCAGAAGCTATCTCCTGACATGTAAAAAGTGTCCAATATAATCCTATTCAAGAAGCGCTCATCAAACGCTATTTAAAAGAAGCGCCCAATTGAACCTTATCCTTTTTCAAAAGAAGCATTAGAAACAGTACACTTAGTCAATTGTGTTGGCGTTTGCCTAGCAGTGTGCTGAAAGTTTAATTAAAAATGGGTGACGCGGAAGCCATATATGAAGAAAATTTTACCATTCACGGCAAGAGGGCCGTTTTACATCAAGGTTATGCATATATTTTTGATGCTCATTTAGCACAGGAAAAAAAAAGATGGAAGTGCGTCAATTCCCATTCTTGTAAGGCTTACCTATGGATCCATTATGATTTAATTATTAAAATCGGCGGTGTTCACCTGCACGAATTCGAGCTGGAACGAATTGAAGCGAGAAAACGAGTGCAACAGTTTAAGAAGGATGTCGTCGATCAAAAAAACACCAATCTCGATCGTCTCTCTTCTAAGGCCAGAGACTGTGATGTGGTTGTTCAGGGCGCAATGCCATCGACAGACGCATTGAAGAGACTCGGTCGCAGAGCGAGAACGAAGGTAAATTTTGTCTCTCATCTTTCCTTGTTTAATTTCAATTTTCTAAAGCCCTTCTTTTGGGCTAATTTTGAGCGAATTGAAATTATCGTATCCTATTTATTTAGAAAATTGGCGTTCGACAGCCAGTGCGCAGCTTGGCGGATATAAATTTCAACCTCGACGACCGCTCAATTCGCATCAATGGGCCAGCTGGACCTATGGAAGTGAATTTCCTTCTTCATGACGACGGCCCTGCGCACGAAGAACGCATTCTGATTTTTGGAACAACTGCGTCGCTCGGTATGCTGACGCAGTCTGAACGCCTCCATGCCGACGGAACTTTTTATATTGTGCCTAAGCCGTTCAAACAGTTGTATGTGATTCATTGTGAGCAGGACGGAAAATTATTTCCCTCCTGTTTCTGCCTGCTTCCTGGCAAATCTCGCGCCATTTACGACCGTCTTATTCAAATTGTCATGATGCTGTGTCCGAATATTGTTGCTAATTCTGTTGTTACGGATTTTGAATATGCCGCGATACAAGCGTTTGAAGCCAATCTTCCTGTTGATGTATCTGGCTGCTTTTTTCATTGGGCACAAGCGATCAAGAAACGTTTTGGTAGTTTGCAACTGTCAGACGCTTTCAAAAATAACCCACTGAAAAAGCAATATTATGTCATGATTCGAGCTCTTGCTTTTCTTCCGCCGTCTAATATTCCTGCAGCGTTCGATGCGCTAGTGGGGGTCGTGAGGCAGCAGAATTGTTTGAATGATTTCCAAGAACTGTCAGATTACGTCGAAAAGACATGGGTTCGTCCACCACGCGGCGAGGTTGGTACATTTTTCTCATTTCTTACTTCGTATTCAGAACGGTACTGTATTTTCTTCATTTAGGTTCGATTGGGCGCTTTTCTACCACCGAAATGGAGCGTACACACTCGTACGTTGTAAGATCAAGACCGAACCAACAATACAGTAGAGGGCTAGCACAAAAAGATCAAGGATTTTATCGGCGCCGCTCATCCGGAAATCTACGTTTTCGTAGAAGAACTTAAAATGTTCTTTCGCCAAGAAGAAGATCGTCGACGGCAGCACCGCGCCGCTTTGCTAAACATTAGCGCTGCTATATCTCCAGCCGCCTCTTCGTCTTCAGTCGCTTCTCCTGCCCGCCCAGGCTTCTACAAGCGCCGCAGCGCCGATTTGAAAGCCAAAGTGTTGCAGTTTCAAAACGGAGAATTTTGTACTTCTCCGGTTAAAACGGGCTTGATTCGATTTCTTTCTGAAGTAGCCGACATTTTGATGCGCAGACCGCCTCGCGGTATATGATTATTACTTCAGACAGAAATCGAATCAAGCTCGTTTTAACCAGAGAAGTACAAAAATTCTCTGTTTTGAAATGGCGAAACTTTGGCTTTCAAATCGGCGGTGCGGCGCTTTGTGTACTATTCTGTGTGTATGACATGCGCGTATTTAAGAGAGACTGTTTCTAAGCATCGAGCTTTATCGAGCTTCCCTTGGCACAGTTTGCAAAAAGGTCTCAGATTTTGATGAAATTTGTTACCCTGGGGTAATTCAGGTCGGGATTTCCGAAAAACGCATCAGAATTTTTCAAAAATATTTTCGTGTTGAGATATGGCGGGAAATTCAAATGTGATCATATGACTACAGTAACAAGGTTAAAATCCTTGTTTTTGTATACCATTCGAAAGGAAATGATGAGAGGAATCTGAAACTGACCTAAATTTAAAAATTGATGCAAAACTAACAAAGTTGTGCAAGAAAAAAGAGGTCGTATTTTTTTGCTTATCGGTTTTTTGAGTTTTTCGGCAAGAAGTTGGTAGGCTTTCATAATCGAAAGTTACCCTAGGATTATTCCCCTAATTCTGGGCTATCCAACGGTGCCATAAAAAGTGTCAAACTCGTGCGTCAACAGGTCTCAAATTCAGCTCGAAGTTGCTCATCGCCAAAATTTCGATAAAAATGGGTGCTTGGAAACATAGGAAGATGGCACTAAAATCAATATTTGTGTAAACCTTTTCATTGAAAATGATGAGAGAAGTCCGAAAATGTGCGCAAAATTAAAATCAATGCAAAACTAAAAAAGTTATGCAAGAAATTAAAAATACCGTATTTTAGCATTTTTGGTGTTTTTTAACTTTTTAGTTTTTTGAATTTTTCGGCAAAAAGTTGGTCGGCTTTCATAATCGAAAGTTACCCTAGGATTATTCCCCTAACGACGGGCTATCCAATGGTAACATAAAAAGTATCAAACTCGTGCGTCAACAGGTCTCAAATTCAGCCCAAAGTTACACATCTTCCAAGGTAGTTGTCATTTTTTGATTAGTCTTTTCAGTCTGCTCGTATACAGTTAAGCTATTATGTAGACATGCGTTACCTATATATCTAATTATTAATCCCTTAACGATGGACTATCTGCTGACATCATAAAAAGTATCAAACTCGGATATGTAGCGGTTTCAAATTTGGTCCAAAGTCACCAAACCTTTGACTCTTTGGGAATCAAGGCAAGGCGGATGCGTGAAGAGCAACCAGAATGCTTCTATGACCCAGANAGGTTTGGTGACTTTGGACCAAATTTGAAACCGCTACATATCCGAGTTTGATACTTTTTATGATGTCAGCAGATAGCCCATGGGTAGGTGATTCATCATTAGATAGCCAATAATGATTGTTTAAACAATAGCTTAACTGTACGCGAGCAGACTGAAAAGACTGTAATCAAAAAATGACAACTACCTTGGAAGATGTGTAACTTTGGGCTGAATTTGAGACCTGTTGACGCACGAGTTTGACACTTTTTATGTTACCGTTGGATAGCCCTTCGTTAGGGGAACAATCCTAGGGTAACTTTCGATTATGAAAGCCGACCAACTTTTTGCCGAAAAATTCAAAAAACTAAAAAGTTAAAAAACACCAAAAATGCTAAAATACGGTATTTTTAATTTCTTGCATAACTTTTTTAGTTTTGCATTAATTTTAATTTTGCGCACATTTTCGGACTTCTCTCATCATTTTCAATCGAAAGGTTTACACAAATATTGATTTTAGTGCCATCTTCCTATGTTTCCAAGCACCCTTTTTTATCGAAATTTTGGCGATGAGCAACTTCGAGCTGAATTTGAGACCTGTTGACGCACGAGTTTGACACTTTTTATGGCACCGTTGGATAGCCCTTCGTTAGGGGAACAATCCTAGGGTAACTTTCGATTATGAAAGCCTACCAACTTCTTGCCGAAAAACTCAAAAAACTGAAGAGTAAAAAAATACCTCTTTTTTCTTGTATAACTTTCTTAGTTTTGCACCAATTTCAAAATTTAGGTCAGTTTCAGATTCCTCTCATCATTTCCTATCGAATGGTATACAGAAACAAGGATTTTAATTTTGTTGCTATAGTTTCCTGATCAAGTTTAAATTTCCCGCCATATCTCGACACGAAAATATTTTCGAAAAATTCTGATGCGTTTTTTGGAAATCCCGACCTGAATTACCCCAGGATAACAAATTTCATCAAAATCTGAGACCTTTTTGCAAACTGTGCCAAGGGAAGCTCGATCCTTAGAAAAAGTCTCTCTTAACGGTTCGATATGTGCTATAATTTTCCCGACTATTAAACGACTATTACACGAGTCAACAGGTACCTCAAACACTTTGTCCCTCGAACAAATTTTTCCTCGAACACTTTTTCCCTCGAACACCTGCCCTCTAACACCTTTCCTAGAACCATATATACAGGGTGGCTCAAAAAAAACCTTTGCTTGTCATTTTGCGGAGAGTAAAAGGATTTTTTCGAGCTTGGTCTCAATTGATAGGGCTTAGCCTAAACTTTCAAAAAAACGTGGCGGCTTTTGAACATATTTAGGGGGACGGCTACAGTAACCTAAAAACAAACTGAATCGCACCTTTTTTGGTCAACTTTGACCCCTTGTAACTCAGTTGCCATTAATAGTGGTGACTTCAAACTTGGCAAGGATCTTCCGACCAATTTTGCGAATGTCCGGCATCATTGGTTTCTTAGGGGCACAACTGTATCCTGAGATATTCGAAAAACTGCTCAAGTTTGAGACCTTGGATCTCAGCAACAAAAGCAGTGATCGAAAAAATCATTTCACTTTTAGATGCTAGGGGTATGTCAAGTTTGTATTACCAAAAAATGTTGTCCTATCATGCACCTCTATTGTTTTATCCCTTAAGAAGAGTCATAATTTGTCTTAATCGTAAAAGTGCGTTTAAACTTTCATGTGAGTTTCACAGCGGACAACTTGATACCGTAATATTCGGCACATGATAACCTTTTCCTTTACCGTCGATGCAACAAGCGCCTAACTGCAGTAGGGCAAATGTACCCTACCGTATACTTCAGCGCGGGATTTTGACAGACATATTTACTCCGCGAACGTGGTTATCAATCTCGGGCTATGTTTCGAATAGTTTGGCATTTAATGGTGAGAAAGCGGTAATTGATCGCCTATAGAGAGATACGAGAAACTGCATAACAACAAGGGACCTAACTGAAGTTTTTCAGCAAATATAGGAAAAATGACTGCGATACATTCAATCCCACATTTACAGTCGAAACCGAAGGAGCGCGCATCGACCGTGCACGAATTCTTCGTGCACGTACCCGATTTTGACTGTAATACAAGTTGAGATAAATAAGCGTTACCTTCAAAAGTAGGCCAAGCAGTGAAAAGACGAAGCTGTAACCATTCATCATCGAATTTTGCTCTCTTTCCGTATGCGCAAGTGTAATATCGAAAAAACATGCTTTTTATCTGTTATCGCTTACGCCAACCACTCACTTCTTGTATATAGTTCTTTTCGTCGATACATGTACTAGCATCACACGCTTACCTAAGCGTAAGCAGATCTGTTTTCGAGAAGTGCTCAGAAGGAACGATAACGGATAGCAAGCACCTTTTTCGGTATCACGTTATCCCTCTTTGCGAAAACAAATCTGTTTTCGGCAAGTGATCAACATAAGCGGTGACAGATAAACAGCATTTTTTAATATACTTGGGCAAATAGAAAGAAATTTTTGATGGCGTTTAGGAGCGTTATTTAATAACCATCAACACACCAAAAAACATGAAAGGCAAAGCGCTATATAAGCTGACAGATCTTGATGAGGTCGATTTCATTAGTGTGCATCACAATGGAATTCGTATGTCCTCCTCCCTCGTGTGCAAAAAAGTTTGCCTATCCCTCCAATTTAAGTCGCCATAAGCGTCAGGCCCATCCCGAAACGGTGCGAAGTTACACAAGCGACAGAGCCATCGTCACCGCCGATGCGGTCAGCCAAGCAAGCGATACAAGTTTCAGAACGGAGAAAGAAAATCGTTCGCGCATTGTTTGCGGCCAATGCCAAGCGGAACTACCTCAGCAGAAATATCTGTTGCAAAATCTGAAAGAGGTGCACCATCGCTCTGACATCAAAGTAGAGACAGAGACATTCGATTCGCCAGAAGAATTCGGCAAGTGGTGCGGCGACGTTGAACGTAAAAACACGGTACGATTTGTCTCTGATATGCAAGCAAGCAAGACAAAGCTTGACTGGAAAACTAAATACTTTTACTGCTCGCGATCGCATCTCCCCAACCGCCAAGGAAACGAGAAAAGAGCTCAGCGCGTCTCGATAAAGTCAGGCCACCGCTGCAGCAGCTTTATTACGGCCAAGTATTTCGAAGATGGTCACATCGAAGCCAAGTTTTGCCTGCAGCACAGCGGTCACGAAATTGAAGCAGCAAAATACCTCTGGATGTACAAGCGCGTGAACTAATTGCGTCGTATATAAGAGATAACCAGACGAATCAAAGGATCAACGATAAATTAAACAAGCTGTATGAAGATGCCAATGATCGCAACTTCTTTATCAACCGCAAAGGTATTGCGAACGTTCGGCAGAAATATCAGCTGCATCCTGGCAGACTGCATGAAGACGACATGCAAAGTGTTGAAGAATGGATTCGACGTGATAAAGCAGCGCTCGATTCGAACGAATGGGAGAATTTACTCGCCTATCGAAGAGCAACCGACCCAACAGGTATTTTACAACTCTAGAATTATTCATTTTTATAGTTCGTAAATAAGTTTTATATTTCTTTTATCTGGCATGACAAGAATATAGTGAAAATTTTAAAAATGACAGTAGACATTTTAGTGATTAACAGATCCAAAACGTTACTTCTGAATTGAATTATTAGGCATATTAAATTTTATACTTGTCTTCGCAGCATTAAAAAGCAATTAATATTTCAGGCAAAAACTTTCGGCTGCTACTAATGACAGAAGGTCAAGCAGAAATCTTGCGCAAGTATGCGCACAAGGGTGTTGCCGTCGACGGCACCCATAATACGACCAAGTACGGCTTCAAGTTAATCACCCTCCTCGTACTGGATGACAGGCAAACCGGGCGCCCAGTTGCCCACTTCTTTTGCCCGGAAGAGACCACGGACGATTTGCACGAATTCTTCGTTAACATCAAAGAGCGCTACGGCCGGCCGGTCACTACGAGTGTGTTCATGTCTGATGACGCCTCGCAAATGTAGACTGCTTGGGAGAGGGCCATGGGCAAAGAAGCGGGGCGCGGACACATCTCCGACCAGGACACTTCTCCGACTAGGACATTTCTCCGACCGGACAGTTCTCCGACGGACAATTCTCCGACCGGACAATTCTCCGACAGATATTTGACTCCCCC
>NIUQ01004065.1:0-15160 GCA_002796945.1 Plectus sambesii
CAACAGCCTTTCTGTTACAATTATATAAATCTTATGCCGTTTCCTGGAGACTACACCAACTATGACATAGTCTACAGCTATCCTTAAAAACGCTTTATTAATTTGATACTAATAAACTACTAATGTCAGGGATGGCGTCAGACGCCGGGTACGAGCGCCGCCTTCCCCTCTCTTTAACTTGTTTTGATTTATTGCTTTTGCTGTGATTCCGTTTTTATTCGTTTGTATTTATTTTGTATTTATTTTGTATAACGTGGAAGAGTAAAAGATTTAAATTGAATTGAATTGAATTGAATTACTTGCCACAGAAAACTTTGCTGATTGCTGAATAGTACTTCCTTTTATGCATTATTCTTATATGGCCGATTCTGGAGGACTAGTATGCTTTTGACATTTTTCCACCCCACGCGCACCTGCCATAAAAATCGCAGTACGTCATTCAGAATTTTATTTTGCATTAATTGTATTCGAGCAACTCCGTTTTTCTGAATTGACGCGCTACATTTGCATGCAGAGGGTAGTGTTCTCTCCGTATGCTTTGATTTTACATTGCCGAGTTCACTCTGTCCTCTCGGATGTACTGCATCATGTAGGCGGTAGCGGCCCACCGCCTACTAATCATGCCTCCCACCAGTGCCGACGCCCCGGCACGATCACAATACGAAGATATGATTTCGTATAATGTCGCAATGACCATAGAATGTATAGGTGAAAGGGTTGTAATAAGTTAGTTCGGGTTTTTTTGGGATAAACCAGGATGCGCCTTTTGAACAAAGAGTAGAAAAAACCACTAGAAGCCAAAAACCGTACTTTCACCGGGTAAGAAGAACTTTACTTTTATCAAGTTGGCAAACAGATAATCCTAGTGAGAAAAAATTGAGATTTGCGGTCGGTTTAAGGAATATCGCAGTGCAGAATCATTTGTATGACTTTCCAGCCGTTGCGCGAAATTGCTACAATAACGATATTCTTGCTTTAGCCTGCTCACGATTTTCCCAGGAACAAAAAACAGATATTGAACGTTTCCTTTTCTCAGTTAAAGAAATTTCACAAAATCTCTGATAGCGCTGCAACGAAACAATCGGCTTTGGAAGTGAATATCGACAAGCCGCGAGTCGACACATTCACACTATTTCAATCTTATAACACTATTTAAGTCAAATATCGCAAAGTGAGCGATAAAGCTGCTGGATAACTGTTATACTCTACGAACATTCAAGCGTTAAATGCATGTGAGCAGAGTAATTTGTAAATTTGTTTGTGTGATGGCAAACTAATTTTTAGTTTTCATCTATGCCTCAAGTTAAGATTCAATTCTCATGATTTATCTTACAATGCTACTTATTTGCGATAAGCTGTAAGACTCGTTCGACATGCTGGATGGTAAAATGTATTTGTTGAGTGTTACATTAGCCAGGATATTTATTTGAATCCTTTGCAGTCAGTCTTGCGCATATCTGACAAAAGCACTGATGGAGCTATGGACTGGGATTCTCGATCGAGTGCAATTAGAAAGCAAACTAGAGTAACATAGCAAGAATAAAAAATATTTTATTAGCTGGATCAAATCTAGTGCGGAGGCAGTGATAGATTAGCAATATCCGCAAGTAGCTCGGCAATTTGCTTGTTTCTGAGCGGTGGTGTAGAAGGAATTCTGGCAGAATCCCTGCGCAGCCCACTGAGTGCACAAGTTGTTTGCGTCTACGCATGGCGTGGGCGTGACACCGCAGCGATCGCACGTCTTCGGACAGTTTTTCGTCATGAACACGCGGTAGCTGTCGACGTTACACTGCGCCACATTTTTCGGACAATCCGAAAGTTGGTCAACGCAAGGTGCTGCCGTTGTTGTCGTTGTTGTCGTAGTTGTCGTCATTTTTATCGGTACCGCTCCGGAACCCAAAATTTATGAAATATGTTCCATGTAATAAGGAATCGTCCGACATTACTTAAAGAAATGTACTTTGCGCTATCTGCAGAGTCTCGCAATAATAATTACGCTTTATAGGCAAAAATTAAGGCTAACAGACTGTTTAGTTTGAAATTTTATCGCATGATATTAGTTACGATTGATCAAGTTGATGAAGATATAAATCTGCTTGAAGGATAGGGGAACTTATGCCGGTTAACGATCTTAAGGAGCACAAAGAAAGCAGGAAAACTTACAACAATCACCACTAATTCCATCCGTGTTGACGCTGCAATAGTAATCTGGCGGGCAATTCAGGGATTCGTCGAATATGACGCAGGCTGAAAAATTATACATTGTTGAGAACGTTCACAATAACGTTATTAAATTGGCCAAGATTAGCTGCGAATGGCTTCATCGCGAAAGCGAATTCATAATGGTGCGAACGGCTGCATACAAAGCTTAATATTTGCAGCCCAACCGATAGCGAAGATGACATGAGGAGAGCACCACTACGTTGTGCGCAGCTCTAGGAATCAAACATTGCCAATAACGAAAAGTTCAGTAGTGTTCAGAATTTGAAAGCAATAAAGCTCCCCCTGAGCAATACTGAAGGCATATGTTTTTTCAATAAAACTGGTCGTTATTTCGAGATCGATTGCATGCAAAATGACAGCCTACCCTGTGCTACTACTTTGACTCTGTAAGGACCAGGCAGGCAAGTTGCAGCTTATCGAATGATTTAGTGTTGCTTGTTGAGCGGACCCGCCCGTTTAAGGCATAGAATCTGATCTAAATCGGGCTGTGGCTGCTGACCTAGCTCGATCAAACGGGAGTGCGAAAATTGGGTCTTGATCTGTAACCATGGTACTTCATCCGGCTCCTACAAAAGCTTTGCCCAAAGTCGTGAGAATATGGATTAAACAGACACCCATTCGCTTTTCATCCTTTATGCAATTTAAAATTATCCCTTATTTACTCTATTATGAGATTTTAATAACATGCTTCACTTACGTCCGAAGTAAGTTCGATCGGTAGGGCAAACGGCAACCAGTTCTCTCACCATACACATCAGAATCAAACAGGAAAACGTCGCAAAAGCATTCATTTTGCCAACAAACGTGAAGCTTCCAACCTACTGGAATTGCCGGTCACTGAATCGAATAAAATTTTGTTGGCTGCTATGCTTTTATCAGTAGGATGATGTCGTTAATAATTTGCATGTTCAAGCTCATCTGTCATGAAACTTGGTCTCACGCTGTTTACTTTTGCATATATTGCAGTTGTAATGAACTTCCCCCTCATTCTTCTTTGTTGAATTAGCTTTAACGGTAATGGCGTCAGGCGGTGATCTGTAGTCGAGCTGCAGCTTGCATTCATGATAATTTGTCAGTTCGCCCTCGGTTACGTTTCGTGTCATCAAGTGCCAACTGCAGCAATGGAATAATGCTCTTTTTTTGTAATTACGTCAGCAAACCGCAGGTGCAAGTAACTATGACGTCGGTGCAATATTTATAATGCGCCCCCACAGCAGACTGCGCATTTGACTTTTGATTTTAATGACGCAAGACAAAAGAGACGTAAATAATATGGCAAGCATATGCAATTTTAAACAATAAGATTGGAAAATATGCGTAAAATTGAGGTCCTTTTTCGGATATACGGATATATACGTTGAGCTACAATCTGCGCCGTGGATGTTAGCTGAGCGCTTAGTCAAATGCACACGAGAGCTTTTATGGTGTTTCGCATATGATGTTCAGACGTGGAAGTGATGGTTTGCCGAAATATAAATGCGTTCTATTCAGAAGATTCGCAGTTTTGACTTAAGGAGGCTGGGCAACGGTCAATACAAATTTTAGTGCTCTGGCATAGGATCGCTTGATTCGCTCTTTCTAACACTGATACTCATCTCTGCTGTTTTCATATTTCTGGAAAGTGTGTCAGTGTAAAATACGCTGCTGGTAATCTTTGGCAACGCAACACGATATCAAGTGCTATATTGAAGCGTGCGGCAACTGTGTTGCGCCCCAATACATTTTGTGTATCAAGCAATGCTACAACTCTGCCTGAGTATTCATAACTAAACAAACCGAAATAGAATTCTGGAAACTGAAATATTCCATCAATCTACCTTGTCAATCTATCCTGTCGACCAACTCTGGCATCGCCTGTGACCGTAAATCTACTCCACTGTCATGTTGCTGATTGCAGAGGAGAACTTGAAGGCCACCATCATGGAAGCAGAGGCCCCGCTTTAGGACGCGATCAAGCTGCAATCCGAGCAGATCACCGTTCTTACTGCACAAATTTCTCATCTGACTGATCTGCAGTAAATGGACATAATGCAGTAACCGTCGCTATTACAAACGACGGTTACTCGAAAGCGGTTCAACGACGCCGATCTGTCCCACAGACGCGCACTCTGCCCGATGCCGCCTTCACTTCGTTGTATCGTCTTCTTGAAAAAGGTTTAATCAAAATGGAACAAAACGGTTAAGCCCTGTACGGGGCTCGAACCCGTGACAACCAGATTAAGAGTCTGGTGCTCTACCGACTGAGCTAACAAGGCACGTGATTTGTCGAGTTGACGGGGAGCTTGTTCACCGCATTGGGCAGAAGGAACTTTGCATTTGTAGATATTTTCGGCGCGAAATGAGCTATTTAATGAATCTGGTTATCCAACGCGTTATTGAGCTAATTGCAGTTGTATTTTGATTTTATGAGAATTTCAATAGTCAGTTGCTTAATACATCGTTACCGTTGGACATTACATGAAAGTTATGTGTTGGGGACGCGTTTGTCGAGGAGGGATACAACATAAATTAACTCAAGCTCATCACTTGAAGTAGGTTTGTTTCCCGAGACACTCGCTGTTTGACCGCGCTCTGGATGAGCGATAGTTTTGTTGCAAATGTGCAAAAATAATGCATTCGCCCCTGGTTAGACTTGAACTAACAACCTTTCGGTTAACAGCCGAACGCGCTAACCGATTGCGCCACAGAGGCTATATTTAGGGGTTTTGTGCCATATGATTTCGAATTTGAATATCCATGTTTTGTCAGAGAGCTTTATTAATATAGTCTTTCACTTCCGTATTTAACGTAAATCCTGCGGACGATCACTCAAAGGAGTCGGTACTCGTCAATGAAGCAGAAAGTAGAGAAATGCATACATGGCGAGCGCGAAAGAACATATACATGCGCGTGAAGTTAAAGACAAAAGAGAAGTGAGACTGACAATTGGACACAAGGATTAACCACAAAAGAAAACTAAAAAATCTACTTTTTGACAAAATAATGACTCCCTTAAATTTTTCTAGCTTTTCGCTTATTCAGAAAGTTGAACTTCAGTCTGTTTATTCCTTTTTGCTTCATACAAAAATGAAAAGATGAACTGTCTCTGCGTTTTTGTGACTTTTTGAAAAACAGACCAGTCAAATGACGTAAAAAGGCACGGACGCAGAAGGATAAGCTTCCAAGAACTTTAGCCAACAAGGTGGCGAGCTTCGTGATTGGCCGTGTAGATGTCGTCGCTGAATCGAACGCAGTCGCTTTACTGTTACGCTTCTTTAAGCTGCGTTTGCCACCTATCGACATCAGCTGACCTACCAGGCGCATAAGATGAAGTGGCATTTCTAAAATGAATCAATTTGAACAGGGAAATTAACGGATAAGGCAAATGCAAAATGAACATCAAATATCATATTAAAGTAGGATATCTTCAACTGAGCTGTGGGAAAATTTCGAGGCAAAAAATCAGTTTGTCTCTCCGCAGACATTGCTAATTGTCCTTATGCTCTCATCCTACGGCTGCGGTCAATAGAACAGATAGCTGATTGTTACAACAGGCACTCCACAGGTTCAAACTGAACTATGCGCCGATCGTCCACGGCCCTACGACTACCGGACCAGAATAAAATTTACCAAAAAATCTTTTTCTACAAAAGAATACTTAAACTTGATAGAATTCAATAGAACTTAGGGAAGCTTAGGTTTCCATAACCTACAATTTTTCAATAAAATATGAAATGTCAAATATAGTAAATGATTAAGAAAGTACGCAGGCCAATAAAAGTTTTGCATTTTAGCTGACTGACCAACGAAATGCATTTCCTACGCTTTCTTGGACAATTCTAGTATTACTATTATATATAGAAAGATCTATGTGTTCTACATCTTTCAATGCTTCTTCGACCATATACTAAATAATTTTTCAGAACTTGACGATCCGCCCGACAAAAGACATATGGTTGAAAAGCGCAGTGGCGCGATGACATTTCGACTGGCGCCCACTACGCGAGCAAAACACATCAACAGCGGAGTTATTTGGGGACTGGAAAATTGAACAGCTGATCTGTAATTCGAGCCGAGCGCACAACCAAATTTAGATAAACTTTGATAGTTGTTTATTAGATCAATATTTTCCGGCGGATTTACCCGAGATCCACAGATGCGCGTCCATGTACAGTCAAAGATTGGTGAACAGAAAAATATTTGCGTTACGCACCACGAACTTGATGATTATCATCATTGTTTGGTACGAGTCATACTTCAAAATTGAATGATCTATGAGACTGCAGTCGCTATAAAAGCAAACCAAATTGTTTCATTGTCACCGACGGCCTTTCCTCTACTACTACCCGCCTTTTCATAGCAGCTCGACTGTTTGCTCCAAACGTCATTCCCTGCCGCCTTCCTTTGTTATTTATCGCCAATTCAAATCACGATGAACGCGAAAACGTTTGTGCTGCTAGCGGTCATCACTGTCAACGCATACGCTATTCCTATTAGTTAGTTTACTTCATTTCAATAGTTGTTAGCAAGGGCTCTTGGATATTTTTATTCTTTTGGAGAGCGCAACTGTTTCAAAATATTACTCGAAAACTTTTCTCACCGATACCGAAAGGGCAATAAATGATGATATCATTGTGGATATCAAAACACAATCACTCTTCTTCGAAATATGCCATTTATTGCTAGACGAGACAGTCTTATAGCCTATTTCGGCATGCCGTCTCGTGCAATATTTTAGTCAACGTGTACATTGCAGTATCGGACCTATTATCACAGGGTAAATGCGACAAAAAAGGTGAAACTGATTGCGGCTTGGTTGCTGTCAGCCTGCGGTGCGAGAAAACAGGCTGTGAAAACGCTAACGTCTGCGCTAACGTCTGCACTGGTGTTCTCGATAGCGTAATTGGTACATTAACGGATCAGTGCGTCTGCGAACAAGGCTACTACCGAGACCAAAACGGACTTTGCATTTCACTTCAAACGTGCCTTGATGCAACAGTTGGTGGACCCAATATACTCCCAGGTTTGATCGAAAATTCTTCATCTTCAGTTAAACGAGAGTTTTTAGCGCTACCTGAAGTACCTGAGGTGCCTGTACAAGTGCCTGATGTGCCAGTGCCTGAGGTATCAGGAGAGCCACAACAGCCTGGACTGTTTAGTAGAGTAGTGCCTGGACTGCTTAATGGAGTGTCTTCTCTGCTTGAAAAACTTTATGAGCTGCTTGGTGGAGTGACTGTACTGTTGGGTGGAGGAGCGCCTGAACAGCCTCTGCCACTTCCATCTCTCGATTGCCTAACAGACGAAGAGATGAAACAAAACTGCAGCCTCCTCCAAGCCGTCACGCGCTGCGAGAACACAAGCTGCAATAGTACCGCAGTCTGCGTTGACGTCTGCCTCAATCTTCTCAACAACGCAGTTGGTACATTGACGGGTCAGTGCATCTGCCAACAAGGCTACTACAAAAACCAAGAAGGCCAATGCATTTCACTTCAAACTTGCCTCGATGCAACTGTAGGCGGACCCAAGATGCTAGACGGTATGATCGAAAATTCTTTGTCTCCAATTAAATTAGAATTTTTTAGCGCTACCTGAAGTGCCTGAACTGCCTCAAGTGCCACTGCCTCAAGTGCCCCAACTGTCTCAACAGCTTCAACTGCCTCTACCTGCAGTTTCATCGCTCCTTGATTGCCTAACAGACGCTGAGATTAAAGAAAAATGCGACCTCCTCAATGTCGTCGCCCGTTGCGAGAACACCGACTGCAATAATGCCGCAGTCTGCGTTGATGTCTGCCTCCGTGTTCCTCTTGTCAACGGCCTTCTTAAGCTGGTGACTGGTCAATGCGTCTGCAAACAAGGCTACTACAAAGACCAGCGAGGCACATGCGTTTCACTCCAAACATGCCTCAATGGTACTGTAAACGCATCTGGTTGAAAAAGAATGTCTTAAAAGATACGATCATGAATAGCATCTTTTTCATTGGGACAGATGCCTGAATCTTGTTGGCTATCTAGAGGTTATAAAATATATCAATGTATATATTAATGTACTGCTGTACAAATTCTCTTGCTGAAAATAAGTTCCTTCTTGAGTTTTGCCAATAAATCAGCAATTATTGCTCTCGCAACCGATCACACCGCACGCACTCTTCTCACATTTTCTACCTATCCATCATCCTTCCTTCCATCAAAGAAATTGGAAAGAGATTGATTGGATAGCTGTGATCGAGCATTATCGCTTACGGCCACACCACGTTGAAAATACGCCATCCCGTCCAATCTGGCAAGTCAAGCAATGTTTGACCTAGTTAGTACTTGGATCGGAGACGGCTTGGAAATCCCTGGTGCTTTAGGCGTCTTCTTTTACTCTCTCATTAATTCATTCACAACTCTGAATTAAAGTTCGTAAATCGTTCACATAACAAACTATCAATGTACATTTGTGCTCATTATGCATATAAAGCACGCGAATTTCCTACTAGTGCCAGCGTTCCACAAGAATATCAATTGAGATATGTAATGTTCTCATCAACCTCGACTAAAGAAGCATCTAATGTGAATAAAGTCCACTTTACATGATTTTTCTAATGCAAGCCTCTACACCTTGCCTAAGTCCAAAATCAGATAATCTCATTAGACTCAATAGAGTGTGTATCAGAGATTAAGCTGATAAGAACAGATTGTTTTATTGTAGCTGTTGTATTATGAACGGAGGGTGTGAGGAGACAATGGGCCGGTTCCATAATCGTTTCCTAAAGTTAGGCAATTCATAGCGATACTCAGCGCTATGCTTCATAACGGGTTTAAGTAATGCATAACTTAAGAATGACTTAGGAAACGATTATGTAACCGGCCCAATGTGTTAGACCGTTTATATAGAAGGCGAGATAGAGAGGTTAGCGAGACAGACAGAACATAACATAGCAAGGAGGCTTGCGTCTACATAGGTTTAGGCTAGCAATAGCACACCGACAGAATACAGTACAGCATAATGTATTCGTGCTACAACCTAGCGGGTATTTAAGTATAGATATGGTTTACGAGCTGACGCTCTAACGGGGACATATCAGTAGCGAATGCTGGTAGGCGATAACAACTAAAGGACGCATGTCGCCAAACATGAGTTAATCGATACAGTGCGATAACATTGTACACAGTACGAAATGCATGTAAAAGAAATTAAACAAAACACAGAGAACACAATAGAGGAGAGTTTGATGCAATAGTAGATATCGGTATCAATCATATAGTCATCGTCGGGTGCTCAACGTCCAAACGGCAAAGTCAGAGCAGAGTAGTCGTGGCTGGTTGGTGTATCAGTGACACGCCAGCTTCACAGAATAATATGGCAGAGAGAGGGTCTTTGGCAGACGAGATGGCGTCAAAATACCAGGGCATTCCCGGCGTCGTTGAGGCTACACGTAACTAACCACATGCTCCTCGCGCCGCTCAGCATAAAGCATTAAAACAGGGGAAGACTGGCGGGTCTGCGAAGAGGCGCATGGCGTGCACCAGCTGAGAGATATCAGCAAGCAAGCGAGTAGGAAGAAGGTTTTGGCCGCCAGATTTGTACGACATGTACAAAATCTCGGCGCTTGCGCGCTGTGGCAGGCACAACCACTTCTTACCCACTGCCTTAACCTGCTTGTCAAGCTCGTTCAGGGGGGTCTTTGGGACGCTGCCTCACTTCAGGTGGAAGGATAAACGCGGCAACACAAATGTATTGAGCGCGTCAAACTTCTGCCATGGCGCAAGCAACGAGCCATCAACCTGGCGTACCTCCTCCTTCATCCGCTTCAACATCTCGAGTGCCGACTGATGAATGGTGAAGCCTGTTGGCACGCCAAGATGCTCATAGAAGTCATCAATTCCCAAAGCCAACATTGTGCCATGCTGGATGGAAAATCTCATTCTAGGGGCATTCTGCTTCTTTCCATCTACATGCAGTGAGGCACATTTCAGTAGATTAAAGGTGAGACCGGCCCACATAGCCACCCATGATGTCATGTCAAGCATCCTTTGCAGCCCAGCCACTGATCCAGAGATCAGCACTAAGTCATCTGCATAAGCCAGGACGTCGTGCTTCACCCCGTGCAACAGATAGCCGCGTTGAAGTCTTTGCACGGCTCGGATGATAGGCTCGATGGCGATGTTAAAAACGATCCGGCTCAGCGGACAGCCTTGCTTCATCCCAGCCTTGATCATGCCGTTTTTAGTCAAGCTGGTTGCCAAGCGGAATGCAGTTGAGCAGCCATTGTATAGCTTTTTAATGATGCTGATGGCGATACTAATGTCAGAGATGGCGATGGTGCTGGTAGCAGAGCTGGAGGTGAGGCCAGGACTGGTGTTGGAGCTAGAGCTAAGTTGCTGTGTCTGTGGCATTACAGGGATGGCGCCTTGGTGGACTTTGTCCTCATCATTAGCAGTATTATCCTCAACATCAATATCATCATCAATGTGTGCATTGTGTGCTGTTGTGTGCTGCGGCCTCCTGCGACCAAAGGGGATTCTTTGGATTCTATGTGGTGCAGGAGGCTCTGGTGTAGGACGTGCTGCTAGTGCTGTGCTGCATTGTGTGTTTTTTTAACATGTGCGTTGGCTACCTTCAGATGGTTAAAGATCATTAGACACACTGAACAGCGAAAATTGAGACTGACTCCAGCATGGTGGTATTTAAGTTGCTCTGCAAGATCTTCTGGCTCAGCAATCTTCTGGCCCTGGATGTTGTAGCCATTGCTGGACGCAGAACTTCTTGGAGGATGGGCTCGATAGTGATGTTGAAGACTATTGGGCTTAATGGGCAGCCCTGCTTCACTCCGGCGCCAATCACGATCCTCTCTGTCAGCCCTTCTGTGACGCGTATCGCCATGCTGCAGTTGTTGTAGAGCTGGCGAATGACGTTGATGGACGCGGTGCTAAGGCCAGTCCACTGCAGGCACTTGAAGATGGTGTTGTGTGGGACAGAGCCGAAGGCGTTGCGTAGGTCTAGCCAGGCAATGGTGCAGGTCCAGCAGCTGGTTCTGGCGTCCTGGATGCAAGACTGGAGCACAAAGTTGTGCTTCAAGCACCTCTCGTATGGCATGAAGCCCTTCTGGGCCGTAGAGATCCAGTCGTGGCGCAGGCACCAGTTCGTTAGCCGAGCAGCGAGGCAGGAGGAGTAGAGCTTCCCAATCGTATCCGAGAGGGCGATCGGCCGCCAGTTGCTGATGTTGTCGCGGTCGCCGTCCTTGTGCAGGAGGATGGTTGTTGACTCTTTCCACACTGCAGGCGTTCAACAGCGTTGAAGATGGCGCAGAGGATGTATGCTCTTGGGCCAAATGCCTTCCAGGTGGCGTAGCGTAACGTGTCTGGGCCTGGTGCCGTGTTGGGGCAGTGGCAGAGGCGTCCCCAGACTTCTGCTGGTGTGAACTTATTGCCGAGTGGTCTTGGTCCTCTAGTGGTGGCGGCGGGAGCTGAGGGATGGCTGATGGCATTGGGCTGTCGGTCTGCGTGCGGTGCTTGAGTACGTCAGTGAAGTGCGTTTGCACTTGGTATTGGTTGATCTCGCAGAATGACGACGGCGGGCTGATCTCCCGGAATGCTCGCGGGTGGTTTGCACGGTAAAGCCACTGTATCCTGGCGGCGTTGGCAGCGTCGTACTGTGGGCCGGAACGTCGGCGGCGGCGCTGTCTGGCTGGGTCTGCTGCATCGCGTCTGGGTGGAGGTCGGCGTGCTGGCTCAGGCTGTGCGGCTAGCACTTCGCTGATGAGCGCGGCGAGCGTAGCGTCCAGCTGTGCGGCGTCAGTGATCATGGCAAAACGGGCGGCCCATGCAGCTTGCTTGGCTGATGCACTACGCAGCAAGTGAGAGCCGTAATCTTTTTTATGATCCTAAATTCAGTCTTAGTAATACATTAAATGTTCTTAAACTACCTCTATTTATCAAAAATCTGTTTCTCATACAATTATAAAGAAAAAATTGATAATTGTACTTAAGTGAATAAAGAAATTATTCATACTTTTTCTGTTGATGAACCAGACGAGTGAACGTACTTTATTCGTGGGCTAAGCGAGATAGAACAATAGGTAGACAGGGGAGACAACACAGAGATCGTCAAACTGCAAGCAGTACAGTTGCAGAATAATTTCACGTTAGAAGTAGGTTACTGTACGAAATGTATTCGTGTTGAGACGCTCTAGCGTTTGAAAATTCTGACACGATGTTCGATTTCATTCATCTGATTTTTTAATTATTTAAAATTGTTCGTTTTACTTACTTTGCCATTTATTTTGATACATAATTATAATCTTTACGACTGACACATTGTGCCTTACTGTCTCGAAAATTTTTAACAGATGATGTTAGCAGTTATGAACAGCTCATTAGGGACACTTTGGATGAGCTTCATATCGCGTACTTTAGCTAAAGTCGTACTTAAGGCCTATAATTAATCATTGCGTTAAGCCGGGTTAGTACTTGGATCGGAGACGGCCTGGGAATCCCGGTGCTGTAAGCGTTTCCTCTTCTTGAAATCAAATAATATTTAGAGCAAGCATTTTCTCTCTACGAAAGCGATACGAGATGAAAAGGAACGAAGTTCAACTGCGCAACGACGGATCATATTAGATGAAGTTGCTGTGGAGAAAAATGTGAAAAAATTAAAAAAGAATGCTTACAGCACCGGGGATTCCCAGGCCGTCTCCGATCCAAGTACTAACCCGGCCCAACGTTGCTTGACTTGCCAGATCGGACGGGATGGCGTATTTTCAACGTGGTATGGCCGTAAGCGAGCATGCTTTATCAGAGACGTTTCATCACATTTTACCATGTTTTCGGATTTTATTCAAAAATAAATGAGTAGAATGCAAAAGAGAGAATGCTTACAGCACCGGGGATTCCCAGGCCGTCTCCGATCCAAGTACTAACCCGGCCCAACGTTGCTTGACTTGCCAGATCGGACGGGATTTCCGACNTTGCTTTGCAGACGCTATTGAATTGAACAAGAAGAACCACAACATGCAGAGAATATATTTTAACAATTTTTCAAGAAAATGCAGTTGGGAGCGCTGTAGTTTGAAAAAGGAGATCCCAATACATACCAAAGCACTTCCGGTCACTATAAATGAATACTGCAAATGGCTAATTATTCTACTGAAACAAAATGCAATCAAGCGAGTAGTATGTTACTGGAAAGCTAGATGACGTTTCTTTCGGTTATAAGAGTGATTACAGTGAACATCACTTATAACAGTTTCACTTATGTCGGTCAAGATTTGCCGGCCCGAACTTTCAGCCTATGTTTTATATAAGATAGATTACGTTTATATCGATCAGAACGGCCGGGTCCCCCACTCACCAGTATAAACGACGTTCACTGTATTTTAACATTTCGAATAAAGAACGGTGGCGGCATATAAACTGCTGCACAACTCGAGTTTACTATAATTCCCCCGTACAACGCTGAACTGCTAGTTGTCCACTCGATTCGACCGTAACCAACAATACCTTGGAGTTGGTCGACGTCCTTATGTCAAAGTAATTTCAGAGCGACTTCCATAATGACTATTCAAACACTTTTCTAGCAGGATAATAAGTTGTAGAAGAACGTTTTAATGGGAACAAGATTGGTCCCCTAAGTAAGAAACACTATACTTACACAAAGTGTATGTGCCATGTAATTCATTTGAGCAATGATGAGAGAGATCAGCTTTCTACTGAAACTTTGACCCGAAATGCTTTACTTTTATAATATTAACAATTTCAAGTAAATACTATAGATGCGTCGGTCCAGGATTGTAGAGGTCAGCCCGGTCCAGCACCAAATACCGTCGGTCCACGGTCCGGTCCATCGACCTGTTTTTGCGAATTTTTCCCATGCAGCGCAACTCTGGACCAGGCCGAGTGTGATGCTCGGTCCGGTGCACCGAATAATTCGGTGCACGGTCCAGTGGACCGACCGACGCATCTATAATAAATACGTGTTGACCGGTAAGCGTAAATCGACGATGTATTGCACGAAAACAACATATTCATTCCATATGTGAATAATTTCAGATATCTCAGAGTTGAAACTGAAAAGTAATTTCTTCCACAGCGATGGAATAGAGTGAACTCTTTCGAACGGCATTTCCATGCAAAATTCCGAATACTTCTTTCTCACTAAACTTCATTACTAGGGTTGTAACGGGACGGGGAATTCCCCGTCTCTAAAATTCTGATTTCTCCACACTCTGTTATCATAATTTACAATTTTAATATTAGTTCAGAGTAGTTTACGCAATGTCGATACATTATTATACAATTAAGTGATATTAATTTATTTTATTCCGCATTTTTTGTCCCCGTGCCCGGTATTTCCAATTCCCGTCCCCGTTACAACCCTATTCATTACTAATGACCAGAAGATAATAAAACTTGTGTCACGTGCGGCAAAATACCCTACAATGCACTCAGCTTGCGTACTTTAAACAGAAAATCAAAAATTTAACAAAACGATGAATTTCAACATTCCCTCGCTACACGCCACAAACTCAAAAGCAAACTAACGTATTGTTCTTAAAGACATGAGGAAGGAATGGAAAATTTGAGAATATTATGAGATATTTCAATAGATATTCACAAATCATGTTTTTCACTAAAAGTATGTAATTTTATATCTTTTCGATAGCTTCAGAGCATCGCTTTCGAATATGACTTTGTAATTCGTTCGTATAACAAACTATTAATGTGCGTTTGTGCTCATTACGTGTATAAAGCCAGAGAACTCTTATTCATTGTAGTTCCAGTGTTTCACAATGATATCAATTGTGATATGTAATTTTCTCAAATATCTCGATTAGAGAAGCATCTAATGTGAATTTTATTCACATTAAGAGAAAGTTTCGAATGATAAATCTCCTCCGCAGAGGAAGGGCCGATCCCGGAGGTAGGTGCAATACCGGGCCAACCCGTGGCAAGGGAGGAGCAAGCCCCTACACCTCGC
>NIUQ01004066.1:0-15009 GCA_002796945.1 Plectus sambesii
AAAGCATACGTCCACGGATTCGCTCTACTGGGCAAACGGATTCTACTTTCGTCCAAAAAAGTAACTGAACACAGAAGAGACAGAAGAGCGAAGAGAATGGGCTCATCTTGTGTAGAATTACTTGCTACAGAAAGCTTTGATGATTTTTTTGAATATTTTTTCGTTTTCAGCATTATTCTTATATGGCCGATTCTGGAGGACTGGTATGCTTTTGACATTTTTCCACCCCACGCGCACCTGCCATAAAAATCGCAATACGTCATTCAGAGTTTGATTTTGCATTAATTGTATTTGAGCTCCCCCGCTTTTTCTGCATTGATGCGCTTCATTTACATGTAGAGGGCGGTGCTGCCTTCGTATGGTTTTTTACATTATCGATTTTACCCTGTCCTCTTGAATTTACAGTATCCTACTCTCCCTGGAGAAAAGAGTTTAAGCTACTTTACGTTTAAAGAACTGGCAGAACTGATAATTTTAGAACGGTAAAACTAAAATTTGCGATCGGTTAAAAGAGTATGGTAGTACAGAATTATGCGAAGGGCTTTCCAGCCGCTGCGCCGAAATGCCACAATTAGGATAGAAATTCTTGGGTGAGTCCGCTGACGATTTTATGACGTGCAAAAACAGATGACGAAGGTTTTCTTTATTCAGTTAAAGAAATTTCACAAAATCTTTATTGGCGCTACGATTGTTACGGTCGGCCGTGCGAGTAAAGATCGAAACGCCGCGAGTCGACATTGATAAACTATTTCAATCTTATAATGCTCTCCGAGTCAAATATCGCAAACTGAATGGCACAGCTGCTGGATAACTGTTTTACCCTACAAACAGTTTAACGTTAAATGCATGTAAGCAGGTAAATTTGTAAATTTGTTTGTCATATTGGCAAACTAATTTTTAGTTATTATCTATGCATTAAGTTTTGTCGCGAAAAGCAAGTAGCTGAATGTTAGAAACAGATGAGAAAACGAATGACTAAATGTCAGTGATAGATGGAAAAGCGACTTCAGAGAGCGCTTTTTCCCCTAATACAATCCGGGTGTCTCATCTGAGCAAAGGAAGCGTATTAGCCCTAACAGTCCCATCAAGGCCAAGCTTCATTTAAGATGACGCGCGATTCATGGAGACAATTGAATGATCAATAGGATTCTCCTTGAGGCGAACTATCGGCGCACGCGCCCAAGGAGGGACTTGCTCGCATGATTTTTGTGAGAGTTGACTGCGCTGACTAGAATCGTCTCGCTCAAAATATATTCCGAAATGTATCAGCGTGTTTGCTTTATATATCAAGTTGCAATCAATAAATTTCTGCGAAAGAAAGCGGAATTCACAACAAACTTTTGCTCAGAAAATCCATATATTTTTTCGCGGTAAATACGAAAACCTGAAAACTGCAAAAATACGACTTATTCTTTCTTGCATAACTTTCTCATTTTTGCACTAGTTAAAATTTTTGGTTAGTTACAGATTCCTCTCATCATTTCCTTTTGTATGGTATATAGAAACAGTAGTTTTGATTTAGCCACCGTACTCTCTAAATCGAGTTCATTGTTTTTCACTCCAAAAAAAATTTTCATTGTTTTAACGAAGAGATTCATTGAAAAATCAATAACGTACGTTGAAGTGCAAAACATTGGAATGATTATTACAATGAACTATTTCATTAAAACAATGAATAATTCTTTTGGAGTGAAAACAATGAACTCGATTTAGAGAGTAGTCGTCTGATCAAGTTTAAATTTCCCGCCATATTCGACACGAAAATATTTTCACATAATTTTGACGCTATTTTCGGGAAGCCCGACCTGAACTACCTCAGGATATAAAGTTCCATCAAAATCTGAGACCTTTTTGCTCATTGTGCCAAGGCTCTGAATAAAAAAGCTCGATGCTTCGAAAAAGTCTCTCTTAACTGTTCGTGCACTTATACTATAAAACTACTGCAATGGCATAACTGCGAAACTGAAGAACTGGAAGCGTATTGATAGATGGTTTTTCATTTGTTTTGACTTTTTGACCGGCCGCTGAGCTTTTAATCCCAAAACAATTTTCATTTATGTTCCAGACGGAAGGCGAGCAAGTTCTATGTCGAATTGTACAGATATGGTGAACTGTTTTCATCATCAACGTTATTAGCGCCAATACAGAACGACGTGTCCTTCTTGGGGTTAATATGGTAATCGATTAAGCGACTGAAACTAAATGTATCTCGAAATTATGCAAACCGCGTGCTGTGGCACACGCCGAAGTCAGCATTATATCATAACATATTTTGACGAAACAAGCTAGGCGGACACAGCGCTTGCGCTAATAGGGATACTTCAAGCGCATCAGTTGTTTAATGTTCCACCATTGTCTTCCTTTTACATTTTTTAACGCTCCTTTTCATGCTCTCATTGTTTCCCTTTTTCTTCACTTGCGCTGCTCGAAACCCGGAAACGCCTGAATTGTGTTATATAGCGTTTATACAGCGCTGTGCGTTAGCTGGGTTGATCGGGTAGTTTAGAAATGGTGGCAGCGGTATGGACTTAATGCGTGGGCTAATGGAGGCGCCGAAGCGTGTTGACAGTTATTTTATAGTCGGTGCTATATCGTCAGCGAAGAGATCAGCAAACAACTTTATTACTTGGCATGAAATTATTAAAACGATCTGCATACTTAGTGGAGCGATTAAGTTTTTAAGTCATGAAATACAGCATTTTGATTTAATTGCAGCGTTGTTTACCAGTAATTAAGAGATCAAGTTTACTATCCAACGGTAAATATTGTGAGTTTAGCGCTAGTCAATCGAGCCGAGGCAAACATCAATGAACCAATCGCATCGAGACGCTTCAATGAACGGTTCCTCCGGTTACTGGCCATGAAACGCCGTCGCCCTATTTAGAATCAGACACTGGTTATTTCATATTCTGCTTCGTCATAGAGATAGTGGGACCTTGTGAGGGGGTGGCAGCTTTGAGTGGCGCAAAATAACGGTGATCAGCTTGTCAATTCCACGTTTTATTGCGCTGAATATACCTTGTTTTCGATTCAGCGTGCCATCCGAATATTCAACAAAATTTAACATCCATGACCGAGTACCGTCGGCAGAGCCAATATTAGACCCTCACGAGCAATTATTATTAAATATCCTCTTTACTCTAAAGCGTGTTACACCATATGAGTTCATAGAGAGTGGGCGCTCTGACTGATATCATATGCAACGCGCGCCTTTGACTCAACGGTCTGACATATAGAATCTTTCATGTTAATATTTTGAAATTTTTTGATTTTAATGGTCATGATGACGATTATTACCATTTGCAAATGATTGTATTGATGGGCACAAACGATCGGACTTGACATCTGTACTGCAGATTTTTTTTGATACGCGCTCCCGTAAGTGTCGATCACACATATTCTCCACATTCACTCGAGCACCCCGGTTGACAACTTTTTCGTGTGCAGAGACAATTTGATTTAACTTCAATCTCTCTCCCTCCGCACGAACAGCTGCGTAAAGACAATAAAAAGCTCCCAACTCGAACTGGGACTTGTTGAGTTATTGCTTCCGACCGTCAATTGTAGTTATTTTTTAACATTCTAGTAAAGAAAGTTTGTTTCGACCAAAAGCTTGTCGAGAACGCTCATTATAGGTCGCTTGAAACGGACAATCCAGAATTACTCGCCGAAAGGTGAAATTTATGGGATACCGAAAAGTGAAACGATCAAATAAACGCAAATAAAAGGCTTTTTGAAAGCAAGTTGACGTTTCGGCCAGCAGGTTTGTGAAGCTGATAGAGCATTAATTAATAGCGACTCACTATTTTTACAGTCATCGATTTGAGCTTGAAAGCGATAATTCGCATAGAACACTGATCTCTGCCCCGGCAACGGCTGTGGGCAGTTATAAAGTTTTCCGACAGTGCCTGTCGCACTGTTTATAACATCATCTGTAGCGCTCAACAATCGAATATCATCGACGCAACGGATATTTTTCCTCACTGTATTCATCCTTTTACAAATGAACCCAACAGGCCGCTTCATTACCGCTGTGCTAGGCGGATTCGCCATTGCCGTCGCTCTCTTATGTGTGACTGTCAATTTCAAGAAACTTCATTTTTCCAGTTACATTCCATTCGACCGTTTTATGCTACAGAAGATGTCAGAGAAGCCGCTGGAATTACTCTGTCTTGTACTGACTCAACGAAGTCATTTCGATCAGCAAGACGCCATTATGTTTACTTGGGGTGCTGGCTGCACCGATTTGCTGTTCATAGTTGGCAACGTCGGCATTTCGGATAGCTACCAGTTGATCGAACGAAAGCCACATGTTTACACGTTAACTGTGAAGGTTAGTGTTTGACTTGTGCCGTGATCGTGTTTTCAAAATTACATCATCGGGACAAGGATCGAAAGTCTCCTGGAGATCAGGACAGCGTGGAAGGCGCGCGACTTTGTCCTACTTCAAAAGTCGCATGCAATAGTGCTCTTAATACATTTTGTATGTTCTTAAAATGTTCTTACAAAATGCTCTTAGAATGCTCTGGGGCCGCTTTGAATTGGTAGGTCAGTGATCAAAGCTTATTCTATCTCAACTTTCAAAGCAAATACCGCTCACGATCAAAGCTTTAGCAATTCTTATTCATTGCTGTTATCATTAGCCAGCATGTAATCCACGCTATTTAGGTGGAAGACACGTACAACAATACTTGGCAAAAATTACGAGCAGCGCTGCATTTTGTAAACAGCACGTGGCCGAAGAAATTCGATTGGCTGATGAGAATTGACGACGATGCTTTTGTCATTTTCGAAAATCTCTACGATTTTCTCATGGCAAAAGACCCTCGGACACCGGCCATGTTCGGCGCGCATTATAATCACTATGCCGGCGGCTATATCGGGACTGGACCTGGAATCATTATGAGTCGAGCGGCATTTACTGATCTCATGAGTGTGTTCGACCAGAAGAAATATTGCCGGACGACGCTCAGAACACACGACGACGATGTTGAGCTGGGTGTTTGCCTAAAAGGTGATCAGCTTGTATCGCTCATAAGTGCTTGTAGCGCTCATGTACAAATAAAACGGATCCCTCTAAGGCCGTTTGCTCCTCAGAGGATACTGTAAGTTGGGTTGAATTGTTCGAGACCGACACAAGAGAATATTTACTCTGTCATCCGCGAATTACGGAAGAGGGAGGAGAGGGAGTGATACTAGCTAGAGAAAAGATACAAAATCGGTATTAATCTAGTCATTTATAGCGCAAATCAAGTTATTTATTTTTCGACTTGATACAACAAGGAAGACAATTACTTTTTCTCTGGTACCAACTGAGTTAATAACTTATAATACTGATGCACACGAGGATTGAAACTCAACTGATAAGTATTCACTTGCAGCTGTCAAGGTGCCGTTCGGCGACAGCAGCGATTCAAAGGGACGGCCGCGTTTTATTCCCATATCGCTCCACGATTTGCTAAACGATCCTCAAGCGCCTAACCATGGATTCTTTAAGCAAGAGTCGGCCTACCCCGTCGGCGAAGGATTCGACTGCTGCGCCGATGAACTGATTGCTCTACATTATGTAAAAGCCGAAGAAATGCGCCACTTTCAGCGAATAGTTTCCGCCCATCCACTCGCGCAGAAGAATCTGAGGCTTCTCGTCAATCAAACGGTTAGTTCAATATGATTATCTTATGAACACAGTGGGTCTCCCATAGTAAAGCTGATTGTTACACACATGTCTTTAGTTTAAATTACGCAGTTCGTGATTACCCTTAATTCGTAGTTGGAGAAACTAGACGACGTCAACTTCCCTCCACTTAAAGTCTATAAAGCCAGAAGTTATTCTTTAAAAGCCTACCGCTGTTTTTTATATACCCATGTCTTTCGAAATAACATCAAACGGGCGCTATTCAAGATAATTCCACAGGAACCATTACCATTAATTTCAGTCGTTTATTTAAGTTACTGCATGAAATACAACAAGATTTTACGAATTATTTGCACTTTTCAGGCTATTACAAGACTCAGACCAAACGCTGCTAATTCATGAAGCGTCAATAAATTTTTGCAAAGATTCGACGCATTTCACTAACGAAAGCGTTCAAGTCATAAAATGAACGTTGCTTTCATCGCGGCTGCATAAGCTGAGAGCTGTCGGAGACGATTTCAGAAAACTTGGAACAGTGTCTACCGCCTTAGTCTTTAATTTTTTTCAACGTTGTGATGGATACAAATGGTGCTGTTCTTATAGTGTTTGTAATGGTATCAATATGTAATTGTCATGAATTTTATTCAATGATGATGTGAATGTCAAAAGTCAGTTGTCATTTTTCGTGTTTCAATGACTTTCCTATGTTTTGTGCTGAACTGATGCGCATTTGATCGCTTGGCTCGGAAATAATTATCAAGGGTGCTTTAATGGTAACTAATTTCTAAAGGCTGAGTGACAGATATATCTCTCCCAGGCACAATTGAACGCTATGATAAAACTTATTGTCGGCGTTGTGTAATATTTTCACTATTACATAGTATTGTGCAATATCACCATTATTACGTAGTAAAGTGCAATTGCTATTCTTGATCTTTGCTTATTTTGTGTTTTGAAGTTTGTCTATTCGGCGTATATACTGGTTTTGTCAGTGATCGCCCCGCGAACAAAAAGAGCAGATTAGTTCTTAAGAACCTGTTTTAGCACAGATGATGCACGGAACAATCCAATAAATCTGCGTCACTTGGACAGCGAAGTTTGACGTTTGTGCAGTTGACCTCTTAAACTCGTTACTTATCATCATCTGTCGAGCGTATAAAAGAGAGGACAGAAAAGGCAACATCACAGTGAGAACACCCGCTTTACTCTACTCTACACCAGCTAGCATCATGTCCCTGAAAACTCTGCTCTTTGTTTTTGCTGTTTATCTTGCCCATACAGAGAGCTTTAAAGTTCTCGTCTACTCGCCAGCCATCGGCCACAGCCATTCCAATTTTATGGGAAAGATTGCCGACTCCTTGCTAGACGCTGGTCATGAAGTGGTAAGGAGCCGAGTTCTACGATTAATAATGTTCAGATCCTAAACATTTTTAAGGCACGCTCGAAAAGGCCTCACTGGGGTCAGTTTGAGAGCCGGCTAATTGAAAAAAATTAATATACATTTACTGTTAAACAGCCTTTACATGTTTAGCTACCCACAATATTCTGTATCCTCCAGTGCTAGGATCGTAGTTCCCCTTTAATGTTAAGCCTGAAATTGCAGCTAGTATATGTTCCGGTGCAAGATGCAGACGTACTCTCGAATGGTACAAAGCGGGCGCCTGTTCTTCGTGTTGATGTTTTGGACGACCCCTTCTTATTCAAGAACAGTCCGATCAAATCGGATCCATTCAGTGAAACAGCTGATATGATGGGCGACGACAGCATGCAGCTTTTTGCGGAACTGTCTACTCAGGCATGCCAAGGTTAAACATATTTCATTACTTAAAGAACTTGGGTAAAGTCGGGAAAAGCCAATAAGGCGATGCTATGCAGTGAAAACCAACGCAAAATTGCAAACTAAAGATTGAATTTTTCTGTTGTTTCTTGATTTTTTAATGCTGCGTTTCTTAAAAAACTAATCAATATATCAAAGAGGCTCAACTTTGATATTTTAAAGGTTAAAGAACGTGTGCGTTTTAAAAATTTGAAATCTGTTGGTAAAAGTGAAACTATTTCAGGGCAAGTGTCAAACAAGGCTTTAATGAAAACCCTTCGCGACCACCACTTTGATGTTGCTATCGCCGAGTTCTACGATTACTGCCCATTTGGAATATTCAAGTTGCTTGGCATTCCAGCTAATATTCTAGCTTCAGCAGTGCCGCTAACGGAAACGATTGGAGACTTGTTCGGCGTCCCTCAGCCGTTGAGCTATGTTCCGAGTAAGCAGTAGTTAATTCAGTTTTATTAATTTTTTCTGTGCACTAAAGACTAAAGAAATTTGCTACTTTCTATACTCGAAAGTAGTTAAACAGCGCTAAAAATCAGATTTCGCACATCGTGCAAATGTACAGTTTTGATTTAAACAATTATTCAGGTGTCTTTGGAACGTCTACCGATGAAATGAGCTACAAAGAACGAGCGATGAATATCATGACATCCGGAATATGGCGAGGAATGCTGAATCGGGTGCTAGACAAGGAGAATGAAATCTTCCGCCGTTACTATGGAAGCGATTTTCCTGATCTCGACGACCTCGCAAAGAAAACTTCACTCGCTTTTGTGAATGCCGATGAATTTTTTGAATTGCCACGCCCGATCACTCATCGAATTATCTACGTCGGCGGAATCGGCGTACCAAAAGCGGAGAAGCTCTCAAATGTAAAACTTTCTGCTCGTTGCACTAAATTGATACAGATTATTTATCAATAAGCAGGATTGCTTAGGAAAAGACCCCTGAGAGCGCTTGATTACAGAGCACAGTTTTTCAAGAACCTGTGCAGGAAAAATATGTCATAGCAATATCGCTTATAACCGATAATCCGATATACGTAATTTTATGTTTTCTATAAGATTAGAGTGGCATATTATGCTGAATCGCTACTGAATCGGTAGCAGTTTGCTGCTCCCTCATTTACCAATGTATGCAACTTAATTGTATTATCTGTTTAGGAACTGGCGAGAGTTGTTGAAGCGTCCGATAAGGGAGCCATTCTGCTCTCGTTTGGCTCGATCGCCCACAGTACACTTCTACCGATGGAGAAGAAGTTGGCAATTTTGCGGGCGATGGCCAATTTCCCCGAATACACCTTCATATGGAAATATGAACGGCCTGAAGATGACATGCAGCTGTTTATGAACTACACCAATGTCTACCCCATGAAATGGGTGCCGCAAGTCGACCTCCTGAGTAAGGCCTACAAATTGCGTTTAAACGGTGTAACAGCTAGTGACTTGTTAGAGCTCTATGAGTTTTACTATATAACATTTTATCACTGCTACTAAATGAAAAAGAAAGCAAAGCAGCTTTTAGAAAAACTTTCAGCCTTCAATTTCAACAGAATCAATGACCTTTTAACTCTTTACCTTGAGAAAAACCAGATTTTGACGCACCCCTATGTATTTGACAAAGCTTTAAGTGAAATTCTTATTGCTCCATAATAGCTTATTTTAACGCGATGCAAGCTTTATTCTCCAGATTTGAAGTCAGCCGATACATTTTAAAATGTCCATTATTTTTAGATCATCCTAAAGTGAAAGTATTCATTACACATGGAGGAATGAACAGCCTGACGGAAGCGATGACCACTGGAACACCGACCGTTGCCATACCCCTATTTGGTGACCAAGAACACAATGTTGCTGTCGCCGTCAAACGTGGCGTTTCCGTTTTTGTCAGCAAACGCAATCTCAACACAGAATCTTTGACAGCTGCGCTGCAAGAAGTTCTACAGAATGAAAAGTAAGCGCAATAATTAAATTAGTGATTGATAAATGTGGACTTAAACTAATAAATTTAGATACGAGTTGAATGCGAAGCGAATGGCTCAGATGGTCGCCAGAAAACCAATCAAACCAAAGGACTTGATTGTGAAATGGACGGAGTTTGTGGCCGAATTTCAAGACTTTTCGAATCTCGACATTGCTGGTCGCGATTTTAGTTTTGTGAAATACTTCTTGATAGACATTTTTGCCCCATTATTTGTAATTATTATTACTTCTGTGCTTGTAGCGTTCAAATTTGCACTAGTTATTCTTAGATGGGTCTTGTGTGATGTCAGTTTAAAAGAAAAGAATCTCTGATTGACCTATAATATTTGCGCTTCGTTTAAAGCATTGAATAAAGTCAATCTTGTCAATGAAGCTCCCCCACTTGCCCACTAGCTTCCTCTTTGTCTACTGGATTTCACATCCATAATTAGACCTTATAAAATTAGCCTATCATCACTGATCTTCATCAGCAAGTCGGCTTGAGCACGTTAATAAGAACACAAGCTTGCATTCTGATTGCGCTCAGCAAATGCATTAGCAGAAAATATAGCATTAGTTTACACAACAAGGGCTGAACCAGACCTTGTTTTTGTTGACAGCGATTGCACTAGTCAACAACAAGCTTGTTTTCTGTTAATGCACGGACGCGCGCACGACTACCAATCACATGTCGCGCGAATACACCGCCGCGCGCGCAATTGCAGCCTCAGTCCACGTCCGACTACGCTCCTGCATCTCGCTGGTCGCGGTTTCGCCAGTCTATCCGCTGAGATTTCTAGACGGTACCGACCCCTTACCACTCGCAAATCTGCTTCTATTTCGACCGAAATGGCAGCCGAAGAACCGCGCTGCTGCAGTCATGGACCGGGCTATGCGAGCCCGAAGGACGCCATGCACGGTCCGCGTGAGACTGTCATCTTCGTCGCGTGTACACGCTTCGATTCCGACAAGCCCGACATGCTCGCCACTGTCGACGTCGATCCCACCAGCAGTACCTACTGCACGGTATGTGACTGCGCTATTGTAAATTACAAGTCATTCACGTAGTCTAAAATTGTCTCCTGAGTAGCCAAATTAGTTTGTCATGTGTATTGAGGCTATCCAAGTACAAATTCTGGTGATTTAAGATTTAAATATCGACTATAACATAAATAGTGCAAAATCTTATGGTTGCACATGTTATTCTCTTGTCAGGTTATCAGTCGCGTTAATTTTCCGTACGCAAGAGACGAAGTCCACCACACCAGTTGGAATACGTGCTCGAGCTGCTTCGGCGATGCGAACGTCAAGCGCACCCATCTGGCCGTCCCGTGCCTCAACAGTTCTCGTGTCTACTTCGTCGATACGACCGATCCAAAGAACCTGAAACTGACCAAGGTCGGTGCATAGTAAAATTCGATTGACAATTAGTCGTTTCAGACGCTTGAAGCCGAACAAATGCTGAGCCATGATGTCGGTTTTCCACATAGCGGCCATTGTCTGGCCGACGGAAACATCATGATCAGTACTCTAGGAGACGCCAAGGGCAATGGGAAAGGTGCGACAAATTTTTATACTCGCCTAGGCTCGCGTTAAAGGGAATTTCGGTCACTTTTACCTTTGTGGAGATCTACTTTGTCTATATTATTATTGTCTGGGGGTATGGTCGGCCTGGTGATGGTAGTATAATCCTGTAGGACTCAAGTCCTGTGCTTGTTGTCTGCTCTCTAAGTGTCCCCCCGCTGCTCCCGCTCTCACCTTACATTCGTACACCAGGTCGTCCTACTTTATAAATTTTGCTTCAAATCGCAACAGTTCTTATCCAAATATAACAGAGCTGCTTAGCGATTATTTAATTACAATAAATTGATATGATATGCAGTCATGCGCAGTTTGAAACAATTTATGCTACCTTCTCCACAACTATCATTGACTGAAGGGTCGCTTTAAAAGTACTCGCTGTAATTTATCCTTTCAATTTAGGTGACTTTATCTTAATCGACAGCAAAACATTCGAAGTAACGGGCACATGGGTGAAAGGGAAAACGGCGCCGCTGAACTACGACTTCTGGTACCAGCCGCGACACAACGTGATGATCAGCACAGAGTGGGGACCACCAAAGGTCTTCACTAAAGGATTCAAAATGGAAGACGTTCTTAGTGGTTTGTACTTCTTCTGTATTTAGTTTGTATAATGCGACCGCCTTTCAGCACAATACGGGACAAAAATACACGTGTGGGATTGGAAGGAGCGCACGTTGAAGCAGACCATTCAGTTGGACCCCAAAGACGGCTGCATGCCGTTCGAAATTCGCTTCCAACATGACCCCGATTCAATGCATTGCTTTTTTAACACCACACTTGGTTCCGCCATCTTTCACATCAGCCAAGATATAGTGTGTTTTAGAGTTTCTGCTTCTATATGAAAACCGATATTTTAGGATACAGGCGAATTCGTCGCAAAAAAGGTCATTCAGGTCGAGCCAATAAAAGTCAACAACTGGATGTTACCAGTGATGCCTGGATTAATTTCTGACATCCTGATCTCTTTGGATGACCGCTTTCTGTACTTTTCTTGCTGGCTGCATGGCGATGTCCGCCAATACGACATTTCCGATCCATTCGATCCCAAACTGGTTGGCCGAGTAAGCGCTTTGCACCTTTTTATACTCCCCGTTTTTCCCATCTGCAACGTTTCAGGTCTTCCTTGGCGGCAGCATGCACACAGAATCAACCGTTGAAGTCACTGATGAGGAAATAAAAACCGAAGTATGAAGTTTTTATTAGCGTTGTAGTTGGAATAGGTAATTCCTGGGACGGCGAGGAAATCAAACATCAAGATAAGATTTCTGCAGATGGATAGGAAGTCATATTAGACAAATCGACTCTTTGTCTTTCTTGAGTTCCATACCATCCATGAAATAACCTAATTCAACTAGGATTGAAAACATACTTATGAAGCAGAGACGGATTAGAGAATTTTGATGGGGCACAGTCTCGAGGAAAGGGATGGTCCATTTTGTGCGGTATTACAAACTTTATTTAGGATATTCCTTCGCCATGCGTGGTTAAAGGGAGGCGCATCGAAGGAGGGCCTCAGATGCTTCAGCTAAGCCTGGATGGAAAGCGTCTGTACGTCACATCGTCGCTTTACAGTATCTGGGACCGACAGTTCTACCCCACGCTAACACAGTAAGAACAATGTTTTCACTTCTCCATCAACAGCTCATCATAAAATATATCAATGCTTAATTTTTGCATTTGCACGAGGACCGTTATGTTTCGATTGCAGAGTGTTCAGTAATTTGATTTTCATTACTGCGCTTCGTTCCGAAGCATATGCTATCCACAGATGTGATAAAGGGGAGTACATGTTTCTGACCGTTTAGGGCCGGCGGCACGATGCTCCAAGTGGACGTGGACACGACCAAAGGCGGGTTACGCCTCAATCCCGACTTTCTGATCGACTTCGGCGCTGTACCCGACGGTCCTTTCTTGGCACATGAAATGCGCTATCCAGGTGGCGATTGTACATCCGACATTTGGACTTAGGCGTCAAAATGACGTCAGCAACTTGCGGATTTAAAACGTCAAGTGAAAGGCTCAGTAGTACTTTCTTGATAATCGAATCACAAGTTCCGCCTACATTCTGGAATTCTGGAATTTCATTCAGCGCCTTAGTGCTTTTGTAAATGTTTCTTGTCTTCATTCCAAAGGTTTTCTTGATGTCACGGCGGTGAAGTCCGTGTCACAGCGCTGAAGCAGCAAAGTGTCAGAGCCTCTTGACTGTATTTTGCGAATCCTTCATTCAATTATCACAATATACGCAAATTTGAAAAAATATGCCTGTATTGCTCTTAAGATTAATTTTTTGTTGTGGATTATATAGAGTAGCGTTAAAATTGTCGCTTCGTTAGGAGGCGACGTGATGACGCAGTAGAAATGTTTGCTCCTTAAATAGTTATTACTATTTCTTTTGCATATGTAGCCTTCAGATATGGATGCGCTTTTGTTGTAATAGTCTCGTGTATTATCAGCTTGAAAGAAAAGAATCTTCGATGACCGACGTGTAACAATGACGAGATTTATTTGAAGCATTGAATGAAGTGTACATTATCTTGTCACACGTTTCTTTCAACTTCAATAACAATTTACACTCAATAAACTTGAATCAGAGAATTTTCAAACTTCAAAATTGTGTAAATCCTCAATTTTTTGGCCAGGGAACCAACAAAATCCTGCCGCATAGGAATTTTAGCCAATCTAAATATTCCTCTACACTCCCTTTCACCTCATTTCGCCACTCTTGCACATCATTTCGCCACCCTTGCACTCCCTTTCGTCACTCTTGTCAACAATTACAACGTTACCATGACGAAATGATATGCAATAGTTGCTGATTGAGGTAAAACGGAGTGTATATTACAGTAGTTCTTTTTCATTCATCACCATGTTTAGTTGTGTGTGTATGAGAGGAAGTTTCTGTCTGCAGCTGCACTTCTACGTGGCATAAAAACAGCCGTCAATTTACCTGACATCATCAAAGCGAACGATATCGTCCTAGCTTCAAGTTACCGTCACTAGTGACCACAATTTATTGTCGTGTTGCTGTGCGACTGCGGGTGGGTATTCCGTTCTCTCCCATTCGAGAATGACGATAATCATTCGAATTTCCATCAAGTTCAACTGCACTAGTGTTTAAATCGCTTCAGCTTGAAACTTGCACGATTTGAAGGTTAGTTCAACATTTTATATCGTGATCTTCGTTAGTGAGGAACACGATTTGGACATAACTGCTCTCTCATAATATCAAGTCCACTTTCTCTAGAAAATGCAAATTTTTATCGATAGCTAGTCTTGCCATGTGCCTTGCAAAGTTTCTATTACGTATTTCAGAGAGACAATGGCTCGTACAAGTTTTGCTCATTTCGTCGCCATCAACATTTTGCAACTGTCCCTTCTTTACAACAGCGGTCTGCATGCAGTCGTTCTATGTGAGTTTTTAAAGCGTGTCCTGCTATTTTGCTAGCGTTCTTCTTTGCAATCTTTTCTGATATTGAGGTTCGCGTTGCATTTGCTTAACAAGTAGTATATGTGAACAAAGTGATTTGCATTCAATTACGTAAACGGGTGATTACAATGCTGCGACGTGCGAAGTGCGACGGGGGACGGGGGATCAAATCATTCTGATCGCACGTCGCACGTCGCAGAGACCCTTGCCACCATTATTGAATTTCACTGCAATATTCGCTGAAAATATTGCAAAATTACGGTATTTTTTTAATGTTGTGTTTTCAAATAAATGAAACCCATGGAGGACAATGAAATTTGCCGCGCTCCTTCTGTAAGATAAGGTAAAAAAGGTTGCAGCAATGTAACCACCCCTTGCAACCAAAATTTGGTTGCACGTCGCACGTCGCAGCATTGTAATCACCCCCCCCCCCTTGAGCGCTGTATTTAAACTGAATGCATATATGACAAAATCTGGTGCATAGCTGACAATGTTGGATGCAATACTGACGAATCGGAATACATTACCCTGTCAGTTAATTTGGGCAGAGGTTTATGATCGCTGACGATCAAAT